>JBAHVR010000154.1:0-125000 GCA_036898135.1 Oncomelania hupensis
CTTAGGTTCTATTGTAAAACGAGGGAAGGCTTTTAGAATAAAAAGAAGTACTCAAGAACAACTGGTGTTGGGACTGGTTCGATAGAATTATTAATGGAGGAAGAGTCGGTGATTTTATTCTAAAGCTACAGGAGAAAGGAGAGCCCTTTTGCGTGCCATGTGAAAAAAAATTGCGATATGACAGCCGCGGATATGTGGCGATTGAAAGTCACCGTAGGCGAGGGACATCAGTTAAACACAAGCGAAACGTTTGCTCTGTTCAAAACAGTGCATGCTTTTTTTTTTCTTCAGTTAAATGATTAAAATCATCTTTGGTTACAGGATTTTTTTTTTAAATGTGTACGTTTTTTTGACTTTTTCTTTCTTTTTTTTGGAAATATTCGTTGGATGCGCCAGAGTGCTCAGCTTTTAATCTGTGTTTAAATTTTTTTTGGGAGGATGGGGGGACATGCCCCCGGACCCACCGCCCCCCCTCCCCCAACTTCAGCTCCAACTTGTATTTTTATATGCCTAACTTGAGTAAGATGATGTGCTTATTTTGAAACATGAATGAATTAGTTTGTTATTATTTACGTATTTATAGCAAGGCAATTAGAGTGAATTAGCTATGTATTTGATTGTATGTGTGTACGCCGGAGTCTGTAATGTGCGCTCTCCAGACCCTAAAATTTTTCCTCTTTTTGGTGTTTCACCACTTTCATGCCTGAGATTATGACATTTTATTTAAAACACTGATGGAGACTTTAGGCTATAAGCCTAATCTTACTATCTGTCCATGCGTCATTCACTATAACATTCATGCTAATAATTATACATGATTTGTGTACAGTTCTAGTTTCAATATTCAAGCATTCATTCATGCACAATATAGAATGTACACTTCTACAATACATGTACCATGTAACAACTATACAACAACAATAAAATCATAATATTCAGTCTGTCTGTGTGTCGCGTACATTCCATCATAACGGACTTTAAAGATCCTGACGCTCATGTCCTAGACGGGTGAGTGCCGGTAACAAGAACACACCCAGCATGCACTTGGTCCTTCTCCCCCATCCCTGGCTGCCCAGGATTGTGCTCAGTTGTCCGGGCGTCAGACAATGTGCCCAAAGACTGCGGGTGGGCGTCTCGGGCGGTTTGAGTTAGATCCTGTATCGGCCAGCGCTTTGAGCATGAGTTGGTAAAGCGCTATATATATATATATATATATATATATATATATATATATATATATATATATATATATATATATATATATATATATATATATATATATATATATAAAATGTGATTAAAGTAAAATTAAAAATATTCAAAGTATGTTGCAAATCCGATTTTATCAGCCTGTATAATTATATTTCAGTTCGAGTCAGGCCGTTCTCATTTGAATCAAACACTATGATCAGTGCGGATGTGCACCTTTTTTTTCCCCCTTCATCATAATAGCTGGAGAGAGAGAGAGAGAGAGAGAGAGAGAGAGAGAGAGAGAGAGAGAGAGAGAGAGAGAGAGGAGGAGGAGGAGAAGAAGAAGAGACAAGAGTCTGAACATAACAGACAACTTGCAGAGATGGACGCAGCAGGGATGAAAAAGAGGAGAAGAGATGAGAGGAGGCACAGGTAAAGAAGGGGCCAAGGGAGGAATGCGATAGGAGGGTCGAAGGGTCACAGGTGGGCAAAATAAAGACTGAGGAAGTGAGGGGAGGGGAGAGGTGGTGTGGAGGGCGGGGAATGGATAGAGAACGGAGGGGACAGAACGGAGAAGACGGCAATAGAGGAGATCGTGAAGACATAAATAGAGAATATTGTGGACACGGCAGAGATCTGAATCAAAGGTCTCCGGGAGATAATCCTTTTTTTTTTTTTATTAATCAGTTTATAGTCCACTCTCTTCCCGATAAGGATTTTCAGAGAGGAGACTTTATGATAATCCTTTAAAAGTTTCACACTAATATAATTGCCAGCGATACTGTTAGAGACCAAAAGAAAAGGTGAGAGGGCAAAAGTGCAGCTGAATCGACCAATACAGTGAGCGACATTTGGATGGGAGGTAATCCTGTAAAGGTTTTACACTAATCATAATGTAGCCAGTGCCAAGGGTTTTGATAATTGCATCTAAATGGTGATAATAATTTAATAATAATAATAATAATAATAATCTTTAATAATCTTTAATAATAATAATAAACGCACTGACGCACTAAAACTAGTAAAAGTTAAACAACGATTGGAAAATAAACAATAAATAAATTAAAAGAAACAAACACAAGCAAACGAAGAAATAAATAGCCAACAACATTGTAAACGTTACAATGAAAAACGTTTTTTTTTTTTTTACAAGACATCTATATCGACCTTTGGACTATGAGGTAGGTAGTAATATCTGAGTGGGAAGGGAGAAGAACAGTACAGAGGTGAATGAACCGAGGGATGGAAAGAACAAAGAGATGAGAGAGAATTTAGAGACGAGTATCACAGATACTAAAGTGGACACAGCCGAGATTCATGAACAACGAAGGTGGAGGTGAAAGAAAGGAGGAAAAACAGAGGAACGTATAGAGACAAAGACTGACGGAGAGAAGGATTTTTAAATTTAAAAAACGGTGAGCAAAGAAATGCATACAGAGGAAGAATAGAAACGAAGGTCAGATCAGCAGAGACGAGATTGGAAAGTGGAGACAGCAGATTGATGAACAAGAGAAAGAGAGAGAGAGAGAGAGAGAGAGAGAGAGAGAGAGAGAGAGAGAGAGAGAGAGAGAGAGAGAGAGAGAGAGGAAAGGGGTTGGAGTTTGGGGAGGGGAGGGGGGTGATAATGAAAGTTGACAATTTTGAGGGAAGGGGAGCACGGATGAGCAAAAGAAGGAAGGATTGGATAGCCACAGGTGAGCAACATAGAGAGAGCGATAGAGAGAGATGGGTGGGTGGGTGGAGGGGAGGTAGTGTTAGGGGCAGAGGGATGGAGATGTAAAGAAGAGGTCAGCAGGCAATAAAATTATTTCAACAGTGGCTACAGCAGGTTCATGAACAAGAGAAAGAGAGGAGGGGGAGGGAGAAAATTGAGGGACAGATTCATGAGCTACAATGAACAGAGCATCTTAGTGTGGACAGAAGGGAAAGGAAAATATCAGAGCAAAGATGTTAGTGTGGCAACCTTTTCTTTCTCGTATAATGTGTCTGTGTGTGATAGGATGTTCATAGTTGACGTTGTGTTTTATGGCGTGAATGAATCTATGAACGTTTTAAAAATCTTCTTCTTCTTCTTCTTCTTCTTCTTCTTCTTCTTCTTCTTCTTCTTCTTCTTCTTCTTCTTCTTCTTCTTCTTCTTCTTCTTCTTCTTCTCCTCCTCCTCCTCCTCCTCGTCCTCCTCCTTCTCCTTCTCCTCCTTCTCCTTCTCCTCCTCTACTCTTCTTGTGAGATCAAACAAAGTTGACTCAGCTTGCACTAAGGATGAATGAGTTCGGGGGTAATAACAAAGAGCTTATATACCTATATACTTATATATTGATAGTCTTTAGTAATATCATGTACTAGAGTAGCCCCTTCTGGACCGAAACAGACCTAGCTAGAGCCGCAGGGAAAGGACCGAAACGGATTCTCTGCATGCATGTATAAGATGAATAACCTATTAATTTTATAATTTCAGATTTAAACTTCAAAGACTGAGTGAGAGCCAGTGTATTGGAGATTTGGTGGAATGGACTGGGAGGGATGGGTGAGGGTCGGAAGGACGGTACCATGGGGGTGGGGGCAGACTATGAGGCACTACGGTAGCTCATTGCCGACCTAAACAGACCTCTCCAGGGGAATAGAAACGGGTATCGCTGGTTTTAATCGGGAAGGGGTTGTGCCGTACGGAATGTAGTGTATTTTTTCCCATTACCTGTCTCCTCGCCTTGTTAGAAAAGGAAGAAATTGGCACGCGGAGGAGAAAGAGGATGCTGAAGAGGCAGAGGAGTAGTATGAGAGAGAAGATAAAAAGAGAAAAAAAAAGAAAGGCTTAAAAACATTTCGACGGACAAAGCTGTTGTTGTGAGTTTTTGCTCGAACCGTCGCCGTTGAAGTAGCATCAGAAGTTCAAGTTAAACAAAGAATTTAAACATTTAATGCCACTTTTTGTGTGTGTGGGTAGGGAGGGAGGGTTAAGTGTACGTGTGCTCGCGCGCTTTAGTTAATTTAATTTTAGTTAATTTAATTTTAGTTAATTTAATTTTCGGTCAAGAGAGAAAGAAGTGGAAGTGGAAACCTTTAATTAGGAAAATAGCTTTAGGTGTTGTGGACCTGGCTTACAACTAAGAGAGAGAGAGAGAGAGAGAGAGAGAGAGAGAGAGAGAGGGAGAGAGAGAGGGAGAGAGATTCGTCCGGTGAAGTCGTGGGGTAAAAAAGTCGTAAGGAAAACTGTTTTTTTTTCTCTCTGACCTCTCCCTTTTGCTGATTCACCCTCCGATTCGATTTCATCCATCTTCTTCCCTCCCCCTCCCCACTTTCCCTCCCCAACAAACACACACAGGCTCTCCCACCCCTCATGTATTTCCCCTGCGGGATTGTAAGCCCAGTGGACAGATAAAAAAGATTGATCGCTGCCTTGTCTGTTCTCCAGGGTATAACAGATGTTTCCTTTGCTGGAGAGCCCCTTCCAACTACTGATTCTTTCTTCTTCAGTTCACTTAAAGCTTGACTTCACTGCACTGTTCTTTGTGCTACCATCGTACTTCGGGTGCTATAGATCTGCGCTTTGAGCTGGTTCGTTCTTGATGATGATGATGATGATGATGATGATGATGATGATGATGATGATGATTGACGATCGACGATTGACGATTGATGATGATGATGCCGAAGATGATGATGGCGATGATGACTGTTATTTCGTGTAGAACAACTGTAAACTGGAAGGAAGATTTAGAGTTCTTACTCTGAATGCAGCCTTCTTACAACTATTTCTGCACAGTATTTATTTGATGTTGGACTCCAGCCACACATACAAACCACTTCAGCGTCAGCACAGTGACCCCCCGCTTGATGATGACCATCAAAGGTGGAAACAGCTCTCACACACTTTGCTGCCAACCAACATTGGTCCTCCTGTATACGGCGGAGAACAGTATTGCACAAAGACTGTCACCTTACCTTCAATGTATAGGGCAGCGTGGTACTGTTCACTTTGACGGGAAGTCTTCATTGGGAACACCGATACATATATATTTACTGTTTTTCTGCATGATTACCCAGTGTTCGGAAACTTAAATCCTTTTTGCTGTTATTATTTCATTTTTCCTATCACTACGGTTGGGAGAAAAACGAACAAACTTTGCGATGATTGCCTACTGTAGTGGAACTCGACTTAGTTTTTTTTTGACTGCACTACCTCTTGAACGACGAACCTCTTTGTTTTGACTGCGCGATTCCGTGAATTTGGCTATTAAAGTCAGTGCAATGACGTCTGTACAGCCTCTTTGCAACATCTTCACATTGCGGTGATTCTTACTAGACTCCATTATACATTCTGCTGTAATCAAAACGTAACGTCGTGATGCAGTTAGTGAAGAAGTCATTTCCGAAGAATGTTTTTATTTTTTTTTTTAATAGTTAAAAGAAAAAAAAACTTACTGAAAACGCCATTTCAGAAAGTGAATTCTGTGATGCACTAGACTAGAAGGCGGTAATTAGTTTTAGGTGGATATTGATAGTTTGGATACATTGGAAACACGGTATGGAGACAGTGATGAGAGTTATGGAGAGAATGACAGGAGAGGGAGAGGAGGGGAGGAGTAAAGAAATGCGTGAGTGTTTGAGAGTAGGAGTGAGGGTTGAGAGAGAAAAAGAGAATAGTGGGTTGGTGGGGGAGGGAGGGGAGGTGGTGCGTGAAAGAAATATTTGAGAGGAAAGGAGAGATAATTACATTACATGACATGATTTTTGCTTTAGGTCCAGCAGAAGAAAATAATGAGTAAAATGATGAGAGAGATGGGTGTCTTGATGTATACAAGTTGTGTGCATGAGAGAGAGAGAGAGAGAGGGTGGAGGGAGAGAGAACGGGAGGACGAGATAGGAACCTCTTCACAAGATTACTGATGCGTTCACATCAAAGAAAAAGGGGGGACGACCAGCATCGGAGGCAGCAAGTAGGTGGGAAGGCCGCTCGATTAGTCCATGGTTGTGCTTTGATCAAAAGGCTCTCTCTTCTCAGCCTGAGTATCAAGTGTTTGTGGATGCGCACTGTCATGTCATACATGCATGCACCAGCATCGTGTGTACTTACGGAAACACCCCCCCCCCTCCCCCCACCAAAAAAAAAATAAAATAAAAAGGATTCTGTATTTGGAAATGTTCTTTGTTTGAATAGTTGCCTTTTACTAAAAATTAGGAAAATGTTTATTAAATATTATTAAACATAAAAGATTGCCGCCTCTGTCTGTTGTAACGGACATCAGTATTAGCATAAGAGCTGGTTGAATGATAGAGTAATGAAGTGTATCATGATTTCATATCGTCAGTTCAGGCAGTGTAGTAAAGCAGTGTAGTCTAGTAGAAACTCCACAACTTAGCAACTTGATTCAGCAGGAGGCACGAGCTTTCGAGTGCTCTCTCTCTCACTCTCTCTCTCTCTCTCTCTCTCTCTCTCTCTCTCTCAAATATACATAGATACACATACACAAAATACTATATACTGTCACGTGGGGTTTATGGGCTCTGCACAATGGAATTATGGACCCTCACGTTTATTCGGTGGGAACTGCTAGTAAGTCACCCTATGAATTACTTTAATAAATTTATTTGTTTAGCTCGTTCTGTGTTAAGGTTGGGGTACAGAAATAGATAGAAAAATGGTAAAAGATTACTGTCACACTAGCTTTCACACGGCTATGAATCATATGTAGTCCAGCCACTTGATAACAGTTAAAATCACACATTTATTTCTTCTACTCTATACAAGATTCTCTAAGTACTAATCTAACTTAAAAAAGTCTCTTTCAATGCTAATAGTTCGATCGCTGATAGTCTAGGCAGCTGTTATATCTTCCTCGGGCACTTGCTATTATATCTCATGTAGATTTGGACTACTGTGGTCCGTTTTACAGTTTCTGAAGAGTTGGACTACTGTGGTCCTGTTATGATCAGTTTAAGTGCACCTTGGCGTGTTCACTTAACTGCTAGATGGTGCGTGCGAAGTCCTTCTGTGAGGTAGCTTCTGGTCCACCTTTGTCGTTGTGTAGTTGGGTTCCCTTGCCACGCTGTGGGGTCTGACAGGGTGTTTTCCGGGTAGCTCTTTCCGTCTTGTGCGGTAGAGGATACTCCGCCAACTTGTTTCTGTGGAGTGGGGTTCACAGGATAGCTCGGGATAGCTCGCCTGCTCCTCTGTAATATAAGAGACGAAATTCTGCACAACCCTGAATAATCGGTTTGTGCAGAGCGTCTCACTGAAAGCCAAAGTAGCCCTCAGTGATAGCTCCACATCTCTATACATAAGCGACGAACATTCTGCTACTTCCGGGTTCCACTGGAATCTCAACTCTAAATTCCTATACATACATAAATATCAATCGTGTCTAACTATACACATCCAGAATTAATAATATTATAAACATTCAGTGGTACAGTCACTGGTCTGCAAACATACATATAAGTTAAACAACAGTGGTTCCGTACGGGATACAACATGGCGGCGCAACCGGTCGTGTTTCGCCTCGTGGTAGGCTCTTCCACGTGGTCCCGCAAATTCGGATTAACAATTCACATTTATGCATAGCAAATTCTTCAAACATAATTTCAACAATAATACAAATATATCACGATGAAACAGAAGGGTGTTCATTTACCTGTTTGACAAGTTCAGGCCCGTGGTGGCTTGATAGAATTCTAAGATTCTAAGTCCTGCTTCCTGGTCTAAGTGTGGAGAGATTTCTCTGCCAGCTTTCTAGCTGTTAACACTTCGGTGTATTCCTCCCAACTGACCAAAGCTGTGTTAGGCTCGGACCCAGTCAAACTGGCTCGAACCGCTTTGCCTAAGCTCTCATTGGTTAAAACGGTCCGATTCAAAGCTCAAGTGCTGACTCACTGCGGAGCGTGGGTCGGGCTCGCGGTGTGTGGTTTAATTGCTGTGTAATTTACTTGCTGCTGTGTACTATACTAACTCTCTACTGTTACAATTACTTACACAAGGCTAAATAGTCAATGGGCAGGGTAAAACTAGCCAATTCATGACATATACACATACACAAAATACTTTTTTTTTAAAAGATGTTTACATTTTTAAGTTTTTTTTTTAAAATATAATTATTTGTGTGCTTTAAAATCTACGTCTTTTACATCAGAGAACAAATGACCCAAACACGAAGCTAGACGAGAACACTTACTGTGTGCGTAAAATAACTTTACATTGCATAATGGGAACACTTGAAGTAGCACCACAGGACGGATTTTTCGTACTATGGTAGCCCCCTAGAGTTGCATATCTCTGAAGTCTGATGTGGGATGTTGGTTTGGTTTGGTTTGGTTGGGTGAATTAACGTCCCCGGACACGTTGTGTATAGGGGACAATGTGGGATGTGAGGGAGGAGGTGATTTAATAGTGGCAGCAGACAGCTAATCGCCCGGACCAATGGCCTCTGGACCATACATCACGCCTTTCATGGGACTTCGGTCATTCCGCGCCACACACCTATAAACCTATAAATGCAGTCTATGATCCATACACGTCTCTCTCTCTCTCTCTCTCTCTCTCTCTCTCTCTCACACACACACACACACACACACACAAACATACACTAGACAAAAGCAATACATTTTCCCCTGTTTTGCTCACACACACACACACGCACACACACACACACACTCACTCGCACACAATTATACTGACCAATGGCCTCTTGACCATGATACCTCGTCCCTTTGCCTGAGCTTCAGCAATTCCGCACAACACACACATACATGTATACTATGTGCCAGTTATGATCCATACACACTCCCAATAAGCTGAGGCAGAAGGTCTAGTTCCGACCATCTCGGAATCTGTAGTAAGCTCACCTTCACTGTTATGCTTTCGTTGTCGTCGTCGTTGTCATTATCAACTTAAATTTTTGGATTTTGTTTCCCATCTCAGCTGAAGACCAGTGCCATATAATATAATAATAATAATAATAATAATAATAATAATAATAATAATAATAATAATAGTACGAACAGGTATTCTATCATTGAATATTATTAGCTTTTATACTACTACTACTAATATAATAATAATAATAATAATAATAATAATAATAATAATAATAATAATAATAATAATAATAATAATAATAATAATTCCCGCAAGGGGCGAACGTATGTGACTTAGGTACGAGACTATTGAGGTCACCGACGGTTTTCTCCGGGCACTCCGGTTTCCTCCCTCCCTCCCTTCAATAATGGTACAGGACGCAGTCAATATAAAAATTTGAAAAATAAAAATTCGATTTTCTTTCCGCCGTCTTCTAATAGCGATCTCCCTGCCTTTACACCACCTGTTTGAGTGATGGATGTGTATTTGGTGTGTGTGAGGGTGGATGAGACAGGTGAACGTGTATGGTATAGATCGCCGTGCTTTGAGCCTCATTGATTTGGGGAAAAGCGCGTATATAGCATCCTGTATTATTCCTATCCTATCCTGTCCCATAACCCGAAGGTCGTAGGGGCACCACAGATGATCGCTTAACCAGCATACTCCATCTTTCTCTGTCCTCAGCAGCCCTCATGGCTTCGCTCAGTGTCAAACCAGTCCATTCTCGAATGTTGTCCTCCCACCTCTTTTTCGGTCTCCCCCTTCTTCTACCTCCTTGCACTGTGCCTTGCAGAATGGTCTTTGCAAGGCCTGATGATCTGGTGACGTGGCCATACCATCGGAGTTTCCGTTTCTTCACCACTGTGAGCAGGTCATCGTGTTGTCCAATGGCTTGTGTGATGGTCTGTCGGACTTCAATGTTGGTGATGTGTTGGGTATAGGAAATGCACAGAAGTCTTCTGTAGCACCTCATCTCCATGCTTTGTATTCTTCGTTGGAGATCTGCTGTGAGGGTCCATGCTTCGCAAGCATATAGGAAGATGGAGATGACCAGAGAGCGCAGCAGTCTTACTTTGGAATGTAGACTGATGGTTCTGTCTTTCCAAATGGGCTTCAACCTTGTCAGGGCAGCAGTTGTTTGTGCGATCCTGGAGAGGACTTCCTGTCGAGACCCATTGTCTGACACAATGGCTCCTAAGTATTTGAAGCTGTGCACTGTGTTGAGGGATTGGCCTTGTACTTTGATGTCCGTGTTGATGCCATTGGTGTTGTTGGTCATCATTTTGGTCTTCTCTGCACTTATTTCCATTCCATAAGCTCTGGAGGTGGTGTCAAGCCTCTGTACAAGCTGTTCAAGTTCTTGTTCCTCTCCAGCCAATCCATCAATATCATCCGCAAAACGAAGATTGGAGATTGCTCTGCCCCCTATGCTGACTGTGCCTTCGTGATCTGCAAGAGCATCTGACATGATGCGCTCTAGGAAGATGTTGAAGAGTGTTGGAGAGAGTAGGCATCCTTGACGCACACCGATTGTTGTTCTGAACCAGTTCCCGATGACGCTGTTATGGAGGACTGCACTGGTAGCCTTGTCATACAGGCTTTTGATGACTTCTATAATTTTAGGGCTGATGTTGTAAACTTTCATGGTTGCCCATAGAGCTGCATGCCAGACTCGGTCAAATGCCTTCTTGAAGTCTATGAACACATGATATAGATGTTGTTGGTGCTGTAGGTATTTCTCACAGATTATTCTGAGGTTGAAAATCTGTTCAGTGGTACTTCGCCCTGCCATGAATCCTGCTTGTTCTTCAGCTATGATTTGTTCAGCTTGTGGTTTCAACCTGTTGAGTATTATTTTCAGGAGGACCTTGCTGGGATGGCTGATGAGGCTGATGGTGCGGTAATTTTCACACTCCTGAAGGTTACCTTTTTTGGGAAGAGTGATGACAAGCGACTGGGTCCATGGTGTAGGCCATTCCCCACTCTGCCAGATCTTGTTACAGATAATGGTGAGGGCATCAGTCATCGCTTCTCCTCCTGCTTGTAGCAGTTCCGCTGGTATGTTGTCCACTCCCGCTGACTTCCCTTTCTTCAGCGATTGCACTGCTGCCTCAACTTCTTCCCGGAGAATTGGGAGGATTTCTTCTTCTTCTCTGCTCTCGGGACATGCTAGAACTGATGGGTCTCCATTTGGTGTATGGTTGTAAAGGTCAGAGCAGTACTCTGTCCATCTGTCCAAGACTTCTTGTTCTTCTGTAAGGCAAATGCCAGACTTGCTTTGGATAGTGGAGACTTTGGGCTGTTTAACACTTGTCAGCCGCTTCACCGTCTGGTAGGCCTTCTTGCTGTTGTTCTTGTTCAGATTGTTCTAAGTGAACAATCTGAACAATCTGAACAATCTGAACAAGAACAATCCTGTATTATTATTATTATTATTATTATTATTATTATTGTTATTATTATTATTATTATTATTATTATTATTATTATTATTATTATTATTATTAAAGCAAAACATGAAAAACAAAAATCAGAAACACACAAACACACACAACGATTATGACTGTGTTTTATGTATTTGGCAAAGAATCGAGATGTTTTGAGTCTCGTGCGGAAAGAAAGAGATGATTCGACAGAGTGCAGAGTTAAAGGAAGACAATTCCAAACTGTAGGAGCTGAAAGCCAGAGTGAGCGTTCGCCAAAGGTTTGTGTTTTCATACGGGGAATACGAAGCTGGCGACTGTCAGAAAATTAACGGAGAGATCTTGATGGTGTATAGAAGTGGACTAACTCTGAGGGGTCCAGAGGACCAGAGGGAGTAACAGCTTTGAAGCAAAGGCTTACAATTTTATACTGTATTCTGTTCTCCACGGGAAGCCAATGCAACGATTTGAAATGAGAAGTGAAGTGGTCTGACTTTGGAACACGCAAAATAAGTCGAGCAGGATTTTTGCATCTTGTGCAGCAGATACTGAGGGTAACCATAGAAAAGGGCGTTACAATGGTCAAGCCTAGACAGGATGAAGGCAAGGACAAGAGTCAGACTAGCACTGACACAAAGGAGATGACGGATGGAGCTAATGCGACGCAATTCAAAGTTTACTATGCGGAGGAGGTTGAGAATGTGAGGATGCATGTGGCCGTGTCAGCGAAATGAACAACAGTGTTACCCCAAGAAGGAGTCAGATCAGTAGTTGTTGACATTCGAGGAGAGGAAATGATCATTGCTTATGTCTTATCATCATTTAGTTTAAGTATATTGGAAGTCATCCAGGACTTGACATCGCATAATGCCCTCTTGTATAGAACTGATAACAGAGTCAAAGTCCTCGGGTTCAGCAGTCTTATGAAGCTGAGTGTCATCCGCGAAAGAATGATGAATAACTGAATGGGCTTCAATAGTATCAGAAAAAGGAGTGGTGTACAAGACAAATAAGACAGGACCCAACACCAAACCATGCGGCACGGCGTAAAGAATCGGAGCCGGATCAGAGTTGTTGGTATCAATGTATACACTATGTGTTCTGTCAGACTACTACTACTACTGCTACTACTACTAGTAAATACTACTACTACTACTAACTACTACTACTACTACTACTACTAACTATTACTACTAACTACTACTACTACTACTACTACTACTACTACTACTACCACTACTACTACTATACGCGCCTTATTCATATATCAGATTCAGTGCGGCGATCGATCTGTAGCCAAGTTACAGGCTCATATGTTACACACACTCCTTCATATACACACTCTTACATACACGCACTCCTACATACACGCACTCCTACATACACACAGCAAACACGCATTCATCACTCAAACATGTGGTGTAAAGGCAAGTTACTATTGGAAGACGGAAAGGAAATTGAATTTTATTTTGGAATTATTACTAACTATACTAGTATAGGTTCGACTGCATCCATGAACCAGTACACATGCTGTGTTTCTTCTACTGTTTGTATTTGTTTTAATGTGACATAAATTATGGCTGTAATTCTTGAAATGAGTACTCAAGATGATTTTGTATTATATTGTATAACTACCGAACCGTTTGCAATAGCAACAAATAAGCGAACAGTCCCTTTAGCCTTATTTATTGTAGTCTGTAGTGAGCCGAAGTGGATTGTCAACAAATTTTCCCAGTCGACTGACGCTAACCTACACAATGGTAGTGTAGTAATTAACAATCGGTCTTGTAATAAGTACTTAACAATCGGTCTTGTAGTACTTAACACTCGGTCTTGCCTGAACAGTCCAAGGGCATGATGAAGAGGTCTGTCAGCTCCGCTTTTCTTGGTCATCTGTCTGTCAACTAACCACACACACGCTGGCGAGGTTTCGGTTACAATGAGACGGATACCAATACGGATGCGAGAGAGAGCGAAATTCACGTAGCAGAACTTAGTAATACATGTAGTAGTGGTAGCGTTGACTTTTTACACCTGTTGAATCTTGGAGGGAAATAATGTGTTGAAGACATACTTGTATGTACGTATAGTTTGCTGCGTTGTAACACCTTAATTACACATCACCTCATCTCGTCTCGTCTCGTCTCGTCCTGTCCTGTCCTGTCCCGTCCCGTCCCTTCCTGTCTACTATAGTCTCGTCTCCTAACAGGACTTCAGGCGTTGTTTACGGGCTGAACGACACGAAACCTCCGTATTATCATATCTTGGTGGAGGCAAACAGACTGCGAAGTACTGGGAAGCTTAGCATTGTCGCACTGAGCCAGACATACATTGCTGGCTGCAGGGAATGCTAAATGAAATCACGAAGAAGAAGCTCTGTCATGTAGTAGTTGTAGTTGTTTCTGTTGTCGTTGTCGTTGTCGTGCGATTTTAATTCTTTGGTACTTGAAAGCTTGGATTTTTTTTTTTTAAAATAGCGACATTTTCTTATTCCGTGTAGTTGTACATGGGAACACATGTTATAAATATCTTGTCATAGGCCTATTTATACTGGTTTTGCGTCTTCTTCTTCTTCTTCTTCTTCTTCTTCTTCTTCTTGGTCTTCTTCTTTTTCTTCCTGACTTCCTGATGGTGAGCACTTATTTAAACTTAAACTTTAAATAACTGGTGTGACAACAATAGAATGAAATTAAATCCTAATAAAAGCAAAAGTATGCTTCTCACTACAAGACAAAAACGTCAAAATGGATCTTTTTGCCTTAATCTGAACTTAGGGTCGTACAGTATTGATCAAGTTCGTGAACATAAAGTGCTAGGCATAATCATTGATGATGATTTTAGTTGGCGGTCACACATTAACCATATCTGTAAAAAAAAAATCTAAATATCTGTTCCTTCTAAATAAACTTAGACATTTTGTTACGGTTGATGCATTAAAATCTTGTTTCTATGCCTACTGTAGTGTATGTCTCATTTTAATTATGCATCAACTATTTGGTGTAATGCAAGTGACGTTCAAATTAAACAGCTAAACAATCTTCATAAAAGAGCAATCAAGATACTCTATAAGTCTTATAATATAAATACAGATATTACAACTAATGAGAAATACAAGGAACTCCAAATACTACCACTTCAAAAACAATTTATATTTAATACAGCTATCCTTATGTTCAAAATCACACACGGAGAAACACCTGCATACCTTGATATCTTTTTTACTAAGCCAGTTGATGGGCATAGACTTTTTAATTATAAACTACCCCTCCCTCGCATTGATTTATACAAAAACAGCCTATCATTTAATGGAGCTGCTGTATGGAACTCTCTCCCTCTGGAGTGTAAACATTGCGATACAATATTTTCTGTCAAAAATAATATATATAAGCATCTGGAAAATTAATTATAAAAGTGATATATTTTAATATGATAACACAGTTTTTTCAGGCAAATATATTTTTTTTAAATTATTATTATAGATTTATTTATTTATTTATTTATTCTTGTTGTTGTTATTATTATTATTATTATTATTATTATTATTATTATTATTATTATTATTATTATTATTATTATTATTAATAATAAGATATTCTTGTTATAATAATAATAGTGATGATAATGGTGGTGATGGTTGTGTTAGTAGTAATAATAGTACTACTAATTATTATTGTAATTGTTATTATTCATATAATTGCAATTGTTATTATTATTATTATTATTATTATTATTATTATTATTATTATTATTATTATTATTATTATTGTTGTTGTTGTTGTTATTATCTTGATTTAAAAAAAAAAAGATTATTTATTATAAGGGTGGGGATTGTGAGGGGTGGTTGCCTACAATTGTTTAAAGATAATGATGAAGATGTTGGTGTGATTGTGTGTGTGTTTGTGTGTGTGTGTGTGTGTGTGTGTGATTTCTATGATTTCCAAGTTAATGTTAAAGGTTATTTACTGTGGGTATTTGTTAAGGGACAGATTGGAAGATTAGACTTCTTAATTAGTCTAAAATCTGTATGCCTAATAAAAAAAAAGTTTTAAAGTTAAAGTTTGAGTGTCAATTCTGAGCTTTTTGTCTTCAGACGAAGTGATTCCAGGTTAGTGCAAGGGACAAAAGCGATACACATGTTCATTATATAATAATATATATTATAATTTGATTTATCTGACTTTAGGCATTATACTTGTTAACTTCTATTCTATCGTGTTCTTCTCTTTGGTAAACCTTTTAGACTCTCTAGATTGTTAATAATATTAATAAAACAAATGTTGTTTTTTTAACTCGGCTATTTCAAGCTACTTCACTAACCCAGTCGTAAGTTATAATGCTGTATTTGTATCCATATCGTGTCGCAAAGATTTTCATCTGTTAAAGACATTTGAATGGTAATTATCCAGACTTGTATAATATTTTAACAGTTTTTCGTTTATTTATGCCTATGTATCACAGATATAGGTTTTAAACTTTTTTTTAAAAAAAAGTAAATAAAAATAAAGTTTATTTCTGCGCAGTGCATTGTGAAAGTGGAAACGCTGCTATTCAACTATCACAGGCATTTCCCTGCTGGTTATGAAGACTTTTTAGACTGGACTCCTACTATCTTACGTTTTCGTTCTACTGTAGGGGGGGAGGTGGGACGGGGAAATATAAAAGGGGGGAAGGGGGCTAAGGGTTTGGTAATTTTGTTATCAGTTGAAAATTCCGCAATTACACAACTAGCACTCGAACTAGGTCCACACATTAAAGCCAGCCCCACCAAAGTCCCCGTTGTTGTTCGCAAACACTCGTCATACTAACGTCGCTCTCGCTATCTCTGTTCACACAGCACGTCACGCTATATAGAGCTTGAAAATGTACGTTCTCTCAGTTAGCCAGGTAAAAGGCTGCCAGAGACTGGAATGTTGGTTGTCTTTTCTCGTTCAGAACCCGGGTCCTCAGGCCTACTTAGTTTCGTTTTTGTTAAAAATTCGTCCAGTCGCTTTTTGTTTTTCCATAGTGTTCATTAATATAGTGAATATTAAAACAATTGAATCTTTATCTCTGAAACAGTTGTAGTAGTTACTCTTTTTTTTAAACGTTAGCGTGTGTGTGTGTGGGGGGGGGGAGGAGACCGGGTGTTGTGTTGTGTATAGACTGTAAGCGAATTGTGTAACATTAACGTTATGATAAAGCGATCTTGTTCTAAAAATACAGGTGAGCGTGCATGTAACTTGGCTACAGATCGCCGCTCTTTAAGTCTGGTTTTATGTGGAACAGCACGTACACGGGGTGCAGTAGTTTTGAAGTTAGAATTTGGCGAACTGACAGTACATTGTACAAATTCGTAGATGGAATAAAAGAGAACCGCTAGCATTGAAACTTTAGAATAATGAGAAACAAATATGTACATAAGCCAACATAATGCTAATTTAGGCCCCCAACCCCACACCTACCCTCACCCCCCACACCCCCAAAAAAGACAAAACCAACTCAGTGCAAATTGTGGAGCTAAGCTCTTTGTGAGGCAGACAAAATACTAAAGAACAACGCAAAATACTTCCAAACAGAAATCCAAGAAAGTTGAGAATAATAAATTGTCCAAATTCAAATTCTTTTGGTTTATTTCCCTATTTGTTTCTCATTATATTCGAGTTGATGGCAGGCAAGGTCTTAAGTACTGGACACCCTGGCGCGGCTGGACTACACACGGGCTTCCCGTGTTCACAAGCCTTTCAACAGTTGGCAGTAATGGCTTTCCAAAGACTGCCGCACAGACATTAGATTATACACAATGCCTTCATTATTCTGACCGCACTCTCCCCACTAATTCTTTTACTTTCAGCAAACACTCAGTTGATATGGTAAACTTCAACTATTTAATATTATTGCGCCCATATATCATGTAGCCCCAGATTTTTCGGGGAGGGTGGGGAAGGGGGGGGGGGGGCGCACCACACCATTGTTGGAATACACACGGCCTCCCACATGTTAAATATTGCAAGTTCCATAAGGAGCATGTGAGTCATATGGGGTTTGCCCTTTTAAAAGTCCAGGCACATAGGTTCAGGATCTGAGAACCTCAAAAAAAGATTGGTGAACCTCCACGAACTTTGCAATGAAGACATGCCATAAGAGCGCTGAGCTAATCTGTCTGGGATGAACGCAGAAGATTTGCCAATGCCAACATTATTACTGTTTGAAAATATTAGCGAGCTTCTGGACTACGGGCTCGCCTGCGTGACTCCTTTAAAAGTTGTAAATGTAGCGGAAACATTAATAAACTACTTTTTTATTTTTATTTTTATACCCGGCGGACAATGATTTAGAATAATTGCGGGGCTTTGTAATACGAAACAGTTGTAATACGATCTCATGGCTGTTTAAGTAGTTTGTTATGTTGAAGATGATAAGAAGACACGGCAGTATGTTGGGTCCGGTGGCATGGCATGACTGTTTTAGGAGTCAGTTTATCTGGCCGACAATAAACACAGGGACAGCTCTACAATAGGAGCCCGGTGGCATTACTGTTTCAGCGGTTTGTTATCTGTGGGACAATCAGAGGTCCCAGTGTCAGTATGGAGCCTGCAATAGTGGGGTATAACGAGCGGCATTAGTAAGCCTCAACACTAAACCCACTTTGACACTGACACCTCCCACCATCCTAAGATGAGCATGGTGGAGTTTTTCAGTGGTTCTATCCCCGTAAAGAAGCTACGAAATAAAGATGTTAGGTAGTCTCTCCCCCTGCCCACTCCCTACCTACGCTTTTTCTCGCTTTCCACTCTTCAGCTTTTCTTGTTGTTGTATCTTCTTCTTCTTCTTCTTCTTCTTCTTCTTCTTCTTCTTCTTCTTCTTCTTCTTCTTCTTCTTCTTCTTCTTCATGCATGAATTCTCCTATCCTATCCTATCCTATTCTGTCCCGTAACCCGGAGGTCGTAGGGGCACCACAGATGATCGTTTAACCAGCATACTCCATCTTTCTCTGTCCTCAGCAGCCCTGATGGCTTCGCTCAGTGTCAAACCAGTCCATTCTCGAATGTTGTCCTCCCACCTCTTTTTCGGTCTCCCTCTTCTTCTGCCTCCTTGCACTGTGCCTTGCAGAATAGTCTTTGCAAGGCCTGATGATCTGTTGACGTGGCCATACCATCGGAGTTTCCGTTTCTTCACCACAAACCGTTTCTTCGCCACTGCATGAATTCTCATCCACTTTTAACTCTTCTATCCTGTGGCGGTCTCTGTCTTGTGCGGTCTCTGTCTTTATTTTTGTCTTTCTTTGTCTGGAAAAGACAATGGGGCAGTCTGTCTGGAGCTCTCTAGCTCTCTCTATCTCTCTGGCTGTCTCTGTCTCTCTATCTGTCTGTCTCTCCCTCTCTCTCTTCCCCACTCCCGATTGACCTTCACCCAACAAAGCGGAAATTGATTTTCTCCAAGTTTTTGCTTTCTGTAGATTGTTGTGTGTTGTAATTGAACATCAGCAAGAACTAGAATGGCAATCCGGCGCAGGGCTCGCAAGGATTTATTTCAAATCCCTATGTGCGGTGGTTGGAGAGAGGGGGGGGGGATGGTTTACAGTGAGGCGAAGAGGATTGTGAGTGGTTTTAGCGATAGCTGATAGGGAATAGAAATATAATAATACCCTGATTGCGTATTTGTAATGGTTTGCATGCCCCCAGTGTGGATTTTACTGTTTTATTGTGGTTGTATGAGGCTGTTTTGTTAGACTGAGTGAATTTTGTAAACAAATGAAAATTATATTTTCTTTAGTCTGCCTTAGCTGGGTTGTATTATAACTGGGATACGAACATTGATTGCATAAGTGTGTGTTAAGGTTTTATGAATGATGGATTGTATTAATTGTGTTTTTTATTCATTACTTTTGGGTTCTAGTCCATTACTAAGAACATTTTTGGAGAAGAGAAACGGATCTCTTAATTTCCGAGGTTAAAACACAAGGAAACAAATCATTTTAACTCCTTCAGTCCGTGTCTGTTTTTCTTCCAGGTTCTAAAAGTTGCATCTTCTACCCTCCCCGCCCTCACCTCTCCGCCCTCACCTCCACACACTCCCTCATAAAAAATCGTCTACGACCTTAGAATTGGATACACCGCCAATGTCAGTTTTCTTTTTCCAGGAGGCTTATCTTACCAGGTGAATCGACAGTATCATTTTTCTTCCAGGTCTTTTTTTCTTTTTTCTTTTTCTTCTTTTTTTTTCTTTCTTATCTCCATCCGTTCTCCTTTTCTCCCTACAGAAACCCTTCTATCTCTCCAGGTGAACCCACCTTTTGTCCTTCCTTCCGTCCTTCTCTCCTTGCTTTTAGAAAAAAAAGATTCTTCTGGGACCTCAGTTGAACTTAGACCAGCAAATGTCAGACTTCAGTTCAATCTTAAACCGACAATTTCAGACTTCAGTTCAAACTTAACCCCTACAATGTCAGACTGTTCTTTTGTTGTCTCTCTCCCCGCACCCCCCTCCACCTCTATCCCTCCCTCTTTCTGTTTGTCCCTCCCCCTTTGTCTCTTTGTCTCTGTGTGTCTCTCTATCTCTCTCGGTCATTCTCTCTCTCTCTCTCTCTCTCTCTCTCTCTCTCTCTCTCTCTCTCGCTCTCTCCGTATGTCTCCAGGTGAACCGCCAGTATCAGGTTTTCTTACCTGTCTTCTTTCTTCTGTCTTTTTCTTTCCTTCTTTCTTCCAGGAAAAAAAAAGGTACGCCAAGTAAACCGACTATGTCAGTTTGTTTCTTTGTTGGTTGGTTGATTGTTTTTTTGTTTTTGAAGTTGGAGGGGGGTGGGTGGATAGTCCTTATCTGTGCAAGCAAAGCGTCAGTATCGGGTCTTCTCAGTGAACCTATGTTACCTTTGTATAGGTAAGTGGACTTGTTGTTGCTGTGACGTGTGTCAGAAGTGCGTAGAGAAAACGTGCAACAACAAATCACGGGCCCTGATACAGCGATAGCGAGAGGCACGTGCCTCACTCCCGCTTATCAGATGGCCCTTGCAGCCGTTGCCGACTTTTCCACCACTTTTTCTCTCCATGTTTTCTATTGTTGACTTGATAGAACTCAGTGCCTGGTTCACTGTTAGTTAGGCGTTAAGTAGTGGCCACATTTGGCTTACGTTTTACGGCTTATGCATTGATCGGAGGTTAGCGCCATGTTTATCAAGGCCCGGTTCGAATTTATAAACGTGTGTAGGTGTTTAATTTCACTACAACAAGCCACTTTTTCATGACGATGTAATCAGTGTTCCCGATTACGCACAGTAGTGCGTCAATTACGCACAAAATATGAAAAATGACGCAGGAATGAAGTCATAAATACGACCAACGAGTGGCGAACTAATTCACGGCATAATCAGAATCAGAACCCAACTGAGACTGCCATTGCAGACGATTAAAGATTGTGTCTGGAGTTGTCGTCCTTAAAAATCGCATGCGCGCGCATTGTAAACTTCCTCCAAGCAATACATTCACTGAGCAAAAGAAATCTTCGTTAATCCATTCTTTGATTGTATCATACACGATCATGTCACTTCTGACTTGGTTGACTGGGCCCAAAACCCGTTCATCCACCAATTTGGGGACTCTCAAAATTTGCACAAGGACTCTTAAAATTTTATACCTGGGAGTCCCAAGGACTCTCATTTTGTGTGTGTGGAGGGAACACTGTGTAATGTACTCTTTCACGATTTGACTATAATATTAAACCCCCTTACTAAGATCAACACGCAACAAGTGAATTCAACTGTTTTAGTTCTCCCAGTCGTGTGTAACCTTTGTTGCGTGTAATCATGCGTGTGGGAGGAGTTTATGTTGACCACTAAACTCGTGACGTCACACTCTCGCTTCTGATATTTTGCAGAAAAAAATCAAACATGCACCATCCTTGTAAAACTTTACATTAGCCAGTACGTAAGGAAATACATAAGGAATTCATAAGCATAACACAAGTGTGGCCGGGTGCGCAGCATAAGTGTGGCCGGGCCTTTAGGCTCGTGTGTACGTGCGTCTATCGTTATGAGTAGCTTTTGCCCTCTTTCTTCTCGCAATTTTTGGTATGGTTTTGTTTCTGTGTGTGTGTGTGTGTGTATGGGTGTGTGTGTGTGTGAGTGTGAGTTCCCCTCCTTCAGCAATCCAAGTATCAACTTAATTGCTCGCTATGCTAGAACAGGGTGGAACTGACAGTAACACGGCCGTGCAAAATATGCTAGACCACAAAAGGTAGAGCAGCAAATGTACTGATTGGCTTCTCAACCCACGATCCAAAGCAAGTCTGGCATATGCCTTACAGAAGAACAAGAAGTCTTGGATAGATGGACAGAGTACTGCTCTGACCTTTACAACCACACAACCAAACAGAGACCCAACAGTTCTAGCATTTCCCCAGAACAAAGAAAAATAAAAAGTCCTCCCAGTTCTCCGTGAAGAAGTTGAGGCAGCAGTGCAATCACTAAAGAAGGGGAAGTCAGCGGGAATGGACAACATACCCGCGGAATTGCTTCAGGCAGGGGGAGAAGTGATGATTGACGCCATCACCATTATCTGTAACAAGATTTAACAGAGTGGGGAGTGGCCTACACCATGGACCCAGTCTCTTATTATCACTCTTCCCAAAAAGTGCAACCTTCGGGTTTGTGAAAATTATCGCACCATCAGCCTCATCAGCCATCCCAGCAAGGTCCTCCTAAAAATTATACTCAACTGGTTGAAACCCCAAGCTGAGTAAATCATACTGAAGAACAAACAGGATTCAGGGTAGGGCAAAGTACCACTGAACAGATTTTCAACCTCCGAATAATCTGCGAGAAATACTACAGCACCAACAACAATATCTATATCATGTGTTTGTAGACATCAAGAAAGCATTTGACCGAGTTTGGCATGCAGATATGTGGGCAACCATGAGAGTGTACAACATCAGCCCTAAAATTATTGAAGTCATCAAAAACCTGTTTGACAAGGCTACTAGTGCAGTCCTCCACAGCGCCATCGAAAACTGGTTCAGAATAACAATCAGAGTGCGTCAAGGATGCCTACTCTCTCCAACACTCTTCATCATCTTCCTAGAGCGCACCATTTCAGATACTCTTGCAAATCACGAAGGCACAGTCAGCATAGGGAGTAGAGCAATCTCCAACCTCCGTTTTTGCGGATGACATTGATGGATTGGCTGGAGAAGAACAAGAACTTAAACAGCTGGGATGGAAATAAGTGCAGAGAAGACCAAAATGATGACCAACAACGCCAATGGCATCAAAATGGACATCAAAGTCCAAGGCCAATCCCTAAACACAGTGCATATATTCAAGTATTTATAGGAGCCATTGTATCACACAATGGGTCCCGACAGGAAGCCCTCTCCAGGATCGCACAAATAATTTCGGCCCTGACAAGTTTGAAGCCCATTTGGAACGACAGGACCATCAGTCTACATTCCAAGGTAAGGCTGCTGCGCTCCCTTGTCATCTCCATCTTCCTATACACTTGCGAAATATGGACCCTCACAGCAGATCTCCAACGAAGAATACAAAGCATGGAGATGAGGTGCTACAGAAGACTTCTGGGCATTTCCTATACCCAGCACATCACCAGCAACGAAGTCCGACAGACCATCACACAAGCCATTGGACTACGCGATGACCTGCTCACAGTGGTGAAGAAACGGAAACTCCGATGGTACAGTTACGTCACCAGAGCATCAGGCCTTGCAAAGACCATCCTGCAAAGCACGGTGCAAGGAGGCAGAAGAAGAGGGAGACCGAAAAAGAGGTGGGACTACAACATTCGAGAATGGACTAGCTTGACATTGAGCGAAGCCATGAGGGTTCCTGAGGACAGAGAAAGATGGAGCACGCTGGTTAAACGAACATCTGTGGTGCTCCAACGTCCTTCGAGTTACGGGTTAGGATACGATAGGATAGACGGGAGGTTAGAACAACTGATGATGTGTTGCCAATGGATCGCCAATGCCTAAGAAAACTGAAGTTATTTGTAAGCAAAACTGCGTAGGTGCATGTAGAAGAATGCTACAGTAAAGGAAAGACGGGAGCGAGCCCCATTGTTGGAAGCTGGCAGTGAGGTCAGCCAACTGTCAGTCGCTATTAATCCAATCAAACGGTCGTTAAGGCGTTCACAGTGATGTCCACTCTAAAGACCACACTGCCGATTGTGGCTGGGACAGCAAGAAAGATCGTAGATTTATTTTCCTGTAACTGTCAGTTTCAGCCAGAGATTGGATGGTGGGAAAAAAGAAAGGGTGTTGTAAACGGACAGAATGCAGGTTGGTGTGTGTCTCAGACAGAGAGAGAGACAGAGACAGAGAGATGTGAACTGTTTTATTTGCTTGATATTGTTATGACAAATTCACCTATACACACAACAGAAAATTTGACATACAGACAGATAAAGAATATATATGTTTTAAAGCGGAGCAAGGAGACCCATTATGCGATTTGGCGTCAGATGTGTAAACGAACGTGATCAATTCATTTCAGTGAAGTATTGTTCTGCGTTCGTGACAGTGCTTTTTATTAGTTAAGCCTACATACTCAGAAAAAAAAGTTGAACTCTCCTTAGCCCAGCAAACATCATTAGCTTGACCCGGACACATTATCGAATGTCTAAGTTCACAGCATTTGCAGCAAACAAACGTTTGCTAACCACTCTAGGGGTCAAGGGTAAAAGTCCAATCATGAAACTTATTGTTTGTGGCAATGTTTATTTAGTTACGTTTAGTACTATTGTAATTTGTGTTTTTAAGGAAGGAAATGAGGTCTCTTAACAATCCCTTGACCCGACCGCATAATTGATTGTTTAAGGTAATAATAATAATAAAATAAAATTAAATAATAATAATAATAATAATAACAACAACAACAACAACAACAACAATTATATAGCCCTTTTTCCGACTGAACAATATCAGTTCTAAGCAAACAAACGTTTGCTAATTATCTCAAATGGGGAGCAGTTAATAGGCCGGTTTCAAATAGACAGACTGGAGAAGCCTTCCAAACCACAGTGGGTGTTCGCCAGGGCTATATACTAGAGATACATAGATGGTGCAACGAAATCACTTTCGCTGGGAGTTTCGGTTGTCCTATGTCACATTTTTGAAGGTGACGTGACTTCCTCATTCACGCGCAGGGATGTTGCTAGGAAATTTTTTCTTCGGCGATTTGGCCGAAACAGCCGTGAAACTTTCGGCTTTTTACAGAAAGTTTCGGCTCTCTCTTTCAAAGCAGTCTCACATGTTGTTTTTTTTTTTTACTAGATTCACTACGTTAACGTGCACCCTCCACCTACATATATTAAAGGTGTCCTGTGGATGCATATCTTTGTAATAAAACATAATTTTAAGAGCAGAATAAGAACATTGAAAAGAAATTTTATTTTCTTAAATTTTAGACACACAAAAACAATATAAAGTTTAGACTGTCCCTTGACAGACCACAATACTGTCAGAGTTTCTGGGTTTAACCTTAGTAATTATGGAATCCTCACCTAAACTGGAAGCGTACAGCACAGGAATATCGCACAAATGGACAAAATTGAGCCGATTCACCCGTGAAAACTTCGGCTCGGCGAGCCGACATGACGGACAGTTTATCGGCTTTTTTGTGAAAATTTCGGCTAAAAGCCGAAGATCCGACCCAAACGACATCCCTGCACGCGATACGACTTACACGATTACACGAACACCATTTCGTCATTATGTTTTTAATGTTATCTGGATCAATTAACAGCAACTTGTTCTAAGAAATACTTAGATTGATGTTCGCACCATTGAATCGCGCGTCTTAGGCCATTCAAAATGCTGTCATGAGATTGTAGGCATTTGTTGAATGATGCATGCGTCGAAAGCCTTGGATTGAGAGATCCAAATTGGCGACAAGAGGAACCCCATCGATTGGCATTTTATTCCGGCTTGTTTGCTTCAAGGTGACATAACATTTACGTCTAAGTTGCTTTTACCTGTAAATTATTGTAGCTTTTATTAACGGGACGATTTATATATCTATATACTATTTTAAGGGGTAAATTAGGCGTTTCAAGTTCTCCTACAGTATGAGTATTGTACGCCTAGTTGTACGAGACTGGTTGGCAGAATACATACGAGTACTGTCCCTTGGAAACAAAATTTTTCTTGTTTCACCACACGAGAGTTACTCCAAGGGAATCAATAAACAAAAGGTTGCATCCCGTCTTTCTATGCTGCTAAAGTTGTACCAAAATGGTTGAGTTGGAACGGCTGCGCGCGCTTCCTTCTTGCAACGAAAGGTTAACGAAGCGAAACGCCGTCGAAATGTGATCTATATTTCTCTATTGTCTCCTCTCTACTTCAACCTATTCCTTGAAAGCATCATGGGGGAGGCCCTCCGGTGCTTCCGCGCTTGAAGGAAGAAAGTGATGGAGCATGTCGGAGTTGCATCGGTAGTGAGTTCCAGGCAGTTGCAGCAGAGAAAGAGAAAGATCGTTCACCATAGGTCTTTGAGTGAACACGGGGGATAGAAAGCAGTCTTGTATCAGAAGAAGAGCGGAGTTGTCTTGCAGGAGAGTAGACAGAGAGAAGGTCAGTAAAGTATGAGGGGGCAGAACCAGTGAAGAATTTGAAAACAATAGTTGAGAGCTTGTAGAAGATGCGAGCTCGAATGGAGGTTGGCTCAGAGGGGAGAAGGGTGCTGGTGAGCGGTCACATCATCGCCATGAGCGGGGGAGAAGCTGGATGAGGTGGAATCATTTAAGTATATTGGCTCCATCATAACAAAGGACGGCAGATCCTCCCCAGGGGTCAAGACCAGACTTGGCGGGCTTGAACAAGACCTGTAAGAATAGATTTATTCATTTCTGCGCCAAGGTGCAACTCTTCTGGTCTTGACCGTTCCGCTGTACGGCTGCGAAAGCTTGACATTAAAAGAATAATTGGAAAAACGCATCCGGGCATTTGATAATAATAATAATAATAATAATAATAATAATAATAATAATAATAATAATAATAATAATAATAATAATAATAATAATAATAAGGGCATTTCAGGTGGAATGTTGTCGCCTGGCATGAGCTTCAGACGAATGACTACGTCAAAACCTGAACACGTCAGTTGCAAGACCTCAATAACTACTCCTTGCCATTGTGAAGATGAAGAAGCTGGCGTAGTTTGGTCATGTCACGCGGCATGACACCCTTGCAAACACTGTCCTGCATGGAGCAGTGGTGGTCCTGATTTGGCTCGGAAGAGTCCGCTGGACCTAAAGCAATAATCATGTAATGTAATGTAATGCATGGAGCAGTGGAGGGGGGCAGGCACAGTAGACGACATGGAGAGAGAGCTGGACGGATGATGTCGGAACATGGACGGCACTGGACATGCATGCCACGCCTCCTGACCATAACTGCAGACAGGTCGGGGTGGCGACAGCTCTCTACGTCGGCATACCTCCTTGTCTCCCCAACGACCTGTCCGGCTGCGGAACTGAACTTCCTCTAAAAGGACCTGGAACTTGGCACCAGGGTCAATCGTTAGTCCACAAGCACAAGAGCTGTGGCGTACTGTAGAAGCGACCGTTTGGCGCAGCCAGTTTCGGGTTACGTAGCGTTACGCAATTGTTGGCAAACCGTTGATGGTGGGGCATTTGTGAGTAGAAACAATTAATATTTGAAGAAGAAAGTGTGAATAAACATTGTTGTTAGGGCGTCTCCAAACTTGATTCACTGCATAAATATGAACCTCGCATGTAATGAGTTTATTTTATTTTTCTCGATCCTGCTGTCGCAAGCGCGTGTGTAAAGCACTACGGTAAACACAATACATGTACATTCAGAAAAGTTCATTCAGTTTTATTTATTCTCTCTCTGTCTCTGTCTCCGTCTCTGTCTGTCTGTCTGTCTCTGTCTCTGTCTCTCTGTCTCTCTCTCTCTCTCTCTCTCTCTCTCTCTCTCTCTCTCTCCACATTAGTTTAAAAAGTGCTTGCATTTGACAGGGTTGATAGTGGAAAAAACACACATAAGCTGCAACTTACACAGTCACAATAGTATCTTTATAAACAACAATGAACTAACAAGACATTTATAAATCACCAGCACGGTACTTGTTTATCAAAAAGGCATTTCATATTACATTATGAGTGAATATGACACTATGCACAAGCTCCTTCAATGGAAACAAGGTGCACTAACATACATACTTAACATAGGCAGGGCACCGTTTCAGCCCCACCTTATGGGAACTGAACTCTTCTGCGCGCGAAGATATCAAGGGAAGTACTTAGCGGCGAAAGGTGTTAAGTCCCCTAAAGAAAAAAGAAAGAGATTTCTCTTATATAGCGCACTTACAAGCTCAGAGAGCTTCTCAAGGCGCTGGCCCGTAATATCCAGCAATCACACAATAGTTTGCTGAAGTCAGGATTCGAACCCACGTCGCCCAAGACGCACTCACACAAGTCGTGCGCTCTGACTGTCATGAATTGGCTAGTTTAACTCTGCTCATTGACTATTTAGCCATGTGTAGTAATGTAACAGTAGAGAAGTTAGACTATTACACAGCAGCAATTAAATTACACAGCAGACCACACACGGCGAGCGAGCCACCCACATCGCAGTGAGTCAGCACTTGAGTTTTGAATCGGACCGTTTTAACCAATCAGAGCAGGCTCAGTGGGTAGAGCAGTTTGACTGTGTCAGATCTTAACACAGTTTGAATCAGTCGTGTGTGAGACGAGGTAGAGGCAACATCTCCACAGCTAGAGAAATCTCTACACTCATAGACAAGGAAGCAGGACTTAGAATCTCAGAATTCTATTCAGTCAACACGGGCCTGAACTTGTCAAACAGGTAAATGAACACCCTTCTGTTTCATCGTGATATATTTATATTATTGTTGAAATTATGTTTGTGGAATTTGCTATGCATAAATGTGAATTGTTAATCCGAATTTGCGGGACCACGTGGAAGAGCCGACCACGAGGCGAAACACGACCGGTTGCGCCGCCATGTTGTATCCCGTACGGAACCACTGTTGTTTAACTTATATGTTTGTTTGCAGACCAGTGGCTGTACCACTGAATGTTTATATTATTATTAATTCTGTATGTGTATAGTTAGACACGATTTATATTTATGTATGTATAGGAATTTAGAGTGAGATTCCAGTGGAACCCGGAAGTAGCAGAATGTTCGTCGCTTATGTATAGAGATGTGGAGCTATCACTGAGGGCTACTTGGCTTTCAGTGAGACGCTCTGCACAAACCGATTATTCAGGGTTGTGCAGAATTTCGTCTCTTATATTACAGACGAGCAGGCGAGCTATCCCGAGCTATCCTGTGCACCCCACTCCACAGAAACGACTAGTTGGTTGAGGATCCTCTACCGCACAAGACGGAAAGAGCTGCCTTGCAAAACACCCTGTCAGACCCCACAGCGTGGCAAGGGAACCCAACTACACAACGACACAGGTGGACCAGAAGCTACCTCACAGCAGGACTTCGAACACCCCACACATGAGTTAAGTGCATAAGGCGAAGGTGCACTTAAACTGATCATAACAGGACCACAGTAGTCCAACTCTTCAGAAACTGTAAAACGGACCACAGTAGTCCAAATCTACATGAAATATTATAGCAAGTGCCCGAGGAAGAAAAACAGCTGCCTAGACTATCAGCGATCGAACTATTAGCATTGAAAGAGACTTTTTAAGTTAGATTAGTACTTAGAGAATTTTGTATAGAGTAGAAGAAATAAATGTGTGATTTTAACTGTTATCAAGTGGCTGGACTACATATGATTCATAGCCGTGTGAAAGCTAGTGTGACAGTATTCTTTTACCATTTTTCTATCTATTTCTGTACCCCAACCTTAACACAGAACGAGCTAAACAAATAAATTTATTAAAGTAATTCATAGGGTGACTTACTAGCAGTTCCCACCGAATAAACGTGAGGGTCCATAATTCCATTGTGCAGAGCCCATAAACCCCACGTGACACTTTAATTGGCGAGCCTGCCAGGATCTGTGGATAATAGGAATTGGGTATAACCGGATCTAAGTACAATAAAATTAGATAACAGTAGTAGTAGTAGAATAACTTAGAATAGTGGTAATAAGGACTGATCAGTTGTGGTGCACTATTCTTCAGTTAAAAACTTTTTTGCTTCAAATATTTTTGTGCCTGTATGTTGCATTGTTCTTTTGCAGGTTTTGCTTAAGTAACTGTTGTATGCCATTTGACTCTTGTTTTATTCTATTATTGATTACGAATTGTATGGTCTTTGCATTGTTTTTATTGAATTGCAATATTGCTAGTGTTTTGGTATTCCACGAGATTCAGAGGTTGTTCATAGACACGTTTGGCAATGTCGGACCCAGTGGCCTTGAGATTGCATTTCAAGGAACTAGGAGAAGCTTTACACTTAGCAGGGGGAGACCTAAATGCGTATATCAATGCAGAGGTAGAGAAACAGGAAGCTAAGGCAGAGAGAGCAGCAGAGAGAGAACAGAAGAAACTCGAAGCAGAACAGAGAAAAGCAGAACTAGAAGCAGAGCAAAAGAAATTAGAACTAGAAGCAGAGCAGAAGAAACTAGCATTAGAAGCAGAGCAGAAGAAATTAGAAGCAGAGCAGAAGAAATTAGAGGCAGAGAGAGAAACGAGGAAATTAGAGCTAGAAGCAGAACAGAAGAAGGTAGCAGCAGAGAGAGATGCAGAAGTTAGGAGATGGGAGTATGAGCGGGCAGAAAAAGAAAAAGAGAGGGAAGAAAAGGAAAAAGAAAGACAGCATGAGTTAGAGCTAAGAAGATTGGGATCAGGAGCTTCAAGTTCTTCCTCAACCCCTCCCCACTCAGATCAGCTAGAGGTAGCACCCAACCCTGTACAAGGAATGTCATTTCCACTGGGAACATTCAATGAGAGAGAAGAAGGTCTAGATCTCTATCTGACTAGGTTTGAGCGTCTAGCAACAGAGTACAAACTAGATCCCACTCATTGGTCTTTTAAGCTTAGTCAAGGGCTTAGAGGAAAGGCTTATGACATCTACAGTAAGCTACCGACTGACAGAGTGACTGACTATCACAAAGTAAAAGAGGCACTCCTAACGGGATTCGAACTAACAGGAGAATGCTATCGGCAAAAATTCCGCACCAACCGGAGAGTGAAAGGAGAGAGCTATGCGCAGTTCGCGGATCGGTTGTCCACAATGCTGGATAAGTGGATTAGCCAGTCAGCCACGGCTAAGACGTATGATGGACTGACAGAACTGTTAGTATGGGAACAGCTACGGGAAACCATGACCCCCGAGCTGAGAACATTCTCAGTAGAGCAGGGCGCGGAAAGACTAGAAGATCTGGTCAAGGTCGCAGATAGGTACGTGGCCGCACACGGAGAAGCCAAGAGCTTCAGGCGAGACCTAAAGCCTAACGGGAAAGAGGCACAGAAACGAAGCCCTAACCGGGAAGAGCGCACCGCGAATAAGCCGAATAACCCCAGACCTGGGCAAAATAAAGGACCCAACACACGGAATTCGGGAAAAGAGGTCCCGCAGAACAGAGACGGTATTGTTCGTTCTGCAACAGAAACAATCACTCCACCGCAGAATGTTTCAAGTTGGCCGCACAACGTAGGGAAGAGCGCGAAAGCCGGCCAGCGCACAGAGTTCTAACTCAAAGCAGCGGTAACAAGCCACACACGATCGGAGATCACCCATCGGTGACAGACACGGTCAAGGTCAACGGAAAAGAAGCGAACTGTCTGTATGACACAGGTCTATCATACGACGCGATAGTTAGCGAATCTCTTGTATCGCGCGCGGACTTGACAGACAAGACAGTCGACTTACAAGGAGCAGACTTGACGAAACCGACGACTACTTGCCCAATAGCTTGGATCGAAGTAGAGAGTAGGTACGTCACAGGACGAATCCAAGCAGCTGTTTTACAGAAACCCCTGTATGATCTAGTGCTAGGTTGTAGGTATGTGTTCTTAGGCACGCCCCCCAAAACTGTAGAGATAGCTGCAGTGCAAACCAGGGCCCAAGCTAAAACCCAACCACCCCAGCCCGAGTTCGCTCCGAATCCAGGACTCGAAGAGATCAAAACAGCACAGAAAGAAGACACCTCGATAGCGAAGTGCTTCCAGAAGCTACCCAAGGCGCACACACCCCCGCACAAGGGAGACTTCTACATGGAAGAGGGAGTTCTACATCGACAAGGAGATGGAGATCACACCCAACTAGTACTACCAGCCACCCTTCGAGCCCAAGTACTAGAATTAGGCCACAGCATGCCACTCAGCGGACACATGGGAATTGGAGCCACAGTGCAGAGAATCAGCGCACACTACTATTGGCCAGGAATCACGGAGGATGTCAAGCGCTACGTGAAATCTTGCCACCAATGTCAACGATATTCCCCGCGACATCACACCGTACCAGTTACCTTAGGACCATCGGTAGTAGTCGGCGTACCATTCCAGCAAGTCTCAGTAGACATAGTAGGACCACTGCCCATGACCAAGAAGCGGAACAGATTTCTACTCACACTCGTCGACGCATGTACGATGTGGTGCGAAGCAGTCCCGTTGCCAGCGATCGACACCAAGAAGATCGCAGATGCACTCATCGCCATCTTTACCAGAGTCGGATTCCCGGACAGCATTAGAACGGACAACGGATCTCAGTTCACCGGCCGCCTGATGCAAGACGTGTTCGAGTTGATACAAGTTCATCACATTCGCACACCACCATACCACCCAGCCAGCAACGGACAAGTAGAAAGACTGAATGGAACACTTCTCACCATCCTCAGGAAAGTCGCCGACGACAATCCAGAAGCGTGGGACACCTACGTGAATGCGGCACTGTTCGCATACAGAGAAACGCCCCATGCAGCCACAGGCTACACCCCGTCAACATTGCTATTCGGCAGACCTCTAGCAGGACCGCTAGAAGCCCTACGCAGAAGTTGGACGGAGGCCAAGATAGACGACACACCAAGAGGTGCCACCAAGTACGTCGGCAGACCTGCAGGAAACCCTCAAAGCAACGTGGAAGAAAGCTGGTGAAGCACTGAAGAAGGCAAGAGCCCGTCAGGCGAAGTACTACAACCGCCACGCGAAGGACAGAGAACTGCAAGTCGGCGATCAAGTGCTACTCTTACTTCCAAGTGGAACCAACAAGCTGGACATCGCTTGGAGAGGACCGTACCGGGTGACTGCCAAGAAATCCAAGACAGTCTACCAAGTAGAGGTGAACGGGAGAGCCCGATACCACCACATCAATCTCCTCAAGAAGTATACGGACAGACCAGCGACCCCCAGCACACACACATGGATGGCCATCGCCATCGCGGAAGAAGTTCATCCCCAACTTCAACAGCATCGCCGTACCACTGACAAATGGAACCCGGAAAATCGCCCCGGACAAAGTCGTATGGACAGCGGAATGCGAGACAGCATTCCAAACACTCAAGGACAGAATGACATCGGCGCCAGTACTCCACCTACCCGATTTGACTCAGCCATTCGTTCTTCGCACCGACGCAAGCGACTTAGGCCTCGGAGCAGTACTGCTACAGCGCGACCCCAAGAATGCAGAGACGCTATTCCCTGTCGCCTACGCCAGCAGAAAATTGAGACCCGCCGAGACCCACTACGCCACGTCGGAGAAAGAATGTCTTGGACTAGTCTGGGCCATACAGAAATTTCAACTCTACCTGTATGGGACCCACTTCACAGTTCAGGTGGACCACCAACCACTATCGTTCCTGGCAGCCTCCAAGTCTTTGAACTCTCGCCTGATGCGATGGGCACTCACCCTTCAAGCATACTCATTCCAAATCGAGTACATCCCCGGCAAGGAAAACCACGGAGCCGACTACCTCAGTCGCCATCTCGTGGAGGACACAGCAACTGTCGCCCACCCAACACAACTAAGGGCCACAGCACCAGAATTCGTCCCCGCTCAATAAAACCCTGTCACTAGTGTCCATAGCTACCTGGCACAGCATTGCAGCTCAGCTCAGGTAGAGCAACTTAATTAGTTTGTAAATAGGACCCTAGGATAGTGCAGTGTTAAACTAGGCTCTGTAGTAGAAAAAGGTCGAATCCAGTAGTCATCGCCTTTTTTCAGTTGAGGGAGCCTGTCACGAACTGGCTAGCTTTAACTCTGCACATTGACTATTTAGCCATGTGTAGTTTTTGTAACAGTAGAGACAGTAAGCTATACACAGCAGCAATTAAGATTACACAGCAGACCACACACGGCGAGCGAGCCACCCACATCGCAGTGAGTCAGCACTTGAGTTTTGAATCGGACCGTTTTAAACAATCAGAGCAGGCTCAGTGGGTAGAGCAGTTTGACTGTGTCAGAGCCTAACACAGTTTGAATCAGTCGTGTGTGAGACGAGGTAGAGTCAACATCTCCACAGCTAGAGAAATCTCTACACTCATAGACAAGGAAGCAGGACTTAGAATCTCAGAATTCTATCAGTCAACACGGGCCTGAACTTGTCAAGCCAAGCAGGTAAATGAACACCCTTCTGTTTCATCGTGATATATTTATATTATTGTTGAAATTATGTTTGAGAATTTGCTATGCATAAATGTGAATTGTTAATCCGAATTTGCGGGACCACGTGGAAGAGCCGACCACGAGGCGAAACACGACCGGTTGCGCCGCCATGTTGTATCCCGTACGGAACCACTGTTGTTTAACTTATATGTATGTTTGCAGACCAGTGGCTGTACCACTGAATGTTTATATTATTATTAATTCTGTATGTGTATAGTTAGACACGATTGATATTTATGTATGTATAGGAATTTAGAGTGAGATTCCAGTGGAACCCGGAAGTAGCAGAATGTTCGTCGCTTATGTATAGAGATGTGGAGCTATCACTGAGGGCTACTTGGCTTTCAGTGAGACGCTCTGCACAAACCGATTATTCAGGGTTGTGCAGAATTTCGTCTCTTATATTACAGACGAGCAGGCGAGCTATCCCGAGCTATCCCCTGTGCCACCCACTCCACAGAAACGACTAGTTGGTTGAGGATCCTCTACCGCACAAGACGGAAAGAGCTGCCTTGCAAAACACCCTGTCAGACCCCACAGCGTGGCAAGGGAACCCAACTACACAACGACACAGGTGGACCAGAAGCTACCTCACAGCAGGACTTCGAACCACCCACACATGAGTTAAGTGCATAAGGCGAAGGTGCACTTAAACTGATCATAACAGGACCACAGTAGTCCAACTCTTCAGAAACTGTAAAACGGACCACAGTAGTCCAAATCTACATGAGATATCATAGCAAGTGCCCGAGGAAGATATAACAGCTGCCTAGACTATCAGCGATCGAACTATTAGCATTGAAAGAGACTTTTTAAGTTAGATTAGTACTTAGAGAATCTTGTATAGAGTAGAAGAAATAAATGTGTGATTTTAACTGTTATCAAGTGGCTGGACTACATATGATTCATAGCCGTGTGAAAGCTAGTGTGACAGTAATCTCTTACCATTTTTCTATCTATTTCTGTACCCCAACCTTAACACAGAACGAGCTAAACAAATAAATTTATTAAAGTAAATTCATAGGGTGACTTACTAGCAGTTCCCACCGAATAAACGTGAGGGTCCATAATTCCATTGTGCAGAGCCCATAAACCCCACGTGACACTTCCATATCAAATCAAGCAAAGTCAAATCTACATTTCTATATGAAGTCAAGAAAAGATCGTTCTATATGAAGGTAAGCAAAGTTAATTCTATATTTCTATAATCTGCGAGAAATACTTACAGCACCAACAAAATCTATATCATGTGTTCGTAGACTTCAAAAAGGCGTTTGACCGAGTATTGCATGCAGCTCTGTGGGCAACCATGAGAGTGTACAACAACATCAGCCCTAAAATTATTGAAGTCATCAAAAGCCTGTATTATAAGGCTATCAGTGCAGTCCTTTACAACAGCGCCACCGGAAACTGGTTCAGAACAACAATCGGTGTGCGTCAGGGATGCCTACTCTCTCCAACACTCTTCAACATCTTCCTAGAGCGCATCATGTCAGATGCCTTTCACAGCAGCTCAACCAAAGCTTTTCAGATTTTGAGGTTAGGTCAGCCAGGTTAGCTATAAATACCTTCGCCGATGCTTCTTTTCACTGGAAGGAGGGGCTGCAGGCAAGCTATAAATAGCTCGCAGCATGCTAAACGCAGAGGCATTGAAAAGTGCCGCTCACATAGAAATTGAGCTGGTGTGCCTTGCAAATCACGAAGGCACAGTTAGCATAGAGGGAAGAGCAATCTCCAACCTTCGTTTTGCGGATGACATTGATGGATTGGCTGGAGAGGAAAAGAACTTGAATAGCTAGTACAGAGGCTTGACACCACCTCCAGAGCCTATGGAATGGAAATAAGTGCAGAGAAGACCAAAGGATGACCAACACCAAAGGCATCAACACGGACCTCAAAGTCCAAGGCCAATCCCTCAACACAGTAAATAGCTTCAAATATTTAGGAGCCATTGTATCAGACAATGGGTCCCAACAGGAAGTCCTCTCCAGGATCGCACAAACAACTGCTGCCCTGGCGAGGTTGAAGCCAATTTGGAAAGACAGGACAATCAGTTTACATTCCAAGGTAAGGCTGCTGCGCTCCCTTGTCATCTCCATCTTCCTATATGCTTGCGAAACATGGACCCTCACAGCAGATCTACAACGAAGAATACAAAGCATGGAGATGAGATGCTACAGAAGACTTCTGGGTATTTCCTGTACCCAACACATCACCAACGACGAAGTCCGAAAGACCATCACACAAGCCATTGGACAAACACGATGACCTGCTCACAGTGGTGAAAAAACGTAAACTCCGATGGTATGGCCACGTCAACAGATCATCAGGTCTTGCAAAGACCACCCTGCAAGGCACGGTGCAAGGAGGAAGAAGAAGAGGGAGACCGAAGAAGAGGGAGACCGAAACAGAGGTGGGAGGACAACGGTCGGTCTGTGCGAATCCGGAGGGGACTTCCTGTCGGGACGTATTGTCTGGTATAATGGCTCCCAAACATTTGAAGCCATGCACTGTGGGGAACGGCCTCGGACCCTGATGTCCATATCGATGCCATTGGTGTTGCTGGTCATCACTCCGGCCATCTCTGCACTTATTTCCACACCACAGGCTCCAGTGCGGTGCCATGCCCATGCACCAGCTGTTCAAGTTCCCGTTGCTCTCCAGTTAATCCACCAATGTCGTCCGCAAAACGGAGGCCGGAGATTGCCATCCTCGAGCCTCTCTCCTCCCTCTCTCACACCGACTGCATCCGACATGATGCGCTCCATGAAGATGCTGAAGAGTGTCGGAGAAAGCAGGCGTCCCTGACCGCTGTTCTGAACCAGCTCCCGATGGCGCTGCCGTTGCGGACCGCACCGGCAGTTCCGTCACACAGGCCTTTGATGACTTCAATAATTTTAGGGCTAATGTTGTACACTCTCATGGTTGTCCACAGAGCTGCATGCCAGACTCGGTCAAACGCCTTCTTGAAGTCTATGAACACATGATATAGATGTTGTTGGTGTTGTAGGTATTTCTCACAGATTATTCTGAGGTTGAAAATCTGTTCAGTGGTACTTTGCCCTGCCCTGAATCCTGCCCGCCTTCAGCTATGATTTGTTGAGCTTGGGGTTTACACCTGTTGACTATTATTTTCAGTAAGACCTTGCTGGGATGGCTGATGAGGCTGATGGTGTGGTAATTATTTTTCACACTCCTGAAGAATACCCTTCCAGGGAAGAGCGAAGACAATTAAGCGACTGGGTCCATGGTGCAGGCCACTGCCCACTCTGCCAGATCCCGCTGCAGTCAATGGTGATGGGGTCAATCATCGCCTCTCCCCCTGCCTGAAGCAATTCCGCGGGTATGTTGTCCACTCCCGCTGACTTCCCCCTTCTTCTGTGATTGCACTGCTGCCTGAGTCGTTTTTCTATTTTTATATCGAGTCAAGCAAACTCATTTATTTATTTGTGTATCGAGTCAAGCAAGTTCATTTCTAGATACTGATATGAAGTCAAAACTATTTCTATATATATACCAAAGTCAAACAAAGATTTTTTTATATATCTATATTTTTATATATCTATATCAAAGTCAGTTCTATATTTCTAGTAGTAATTACCCACCCTCTCTCTCTCTCTCTCTCTCTCTCTCTCTCTCTCTCTCTCTCTCTCTCTCTCTCCCCTTCTCTCTCTTTGTGTGATGAAAGTTTACTGTCCACAGAAGTATCACGCAAGGTCCAGATCATAATGACCCCCAAATCCCATATAGTAGTAGTTTGTACATCCATTATCCCAGCGCACATAAACAGCTAACCCGCCAAAGCCCTGACTCAACTGTGTCACTGTGCCTAGTCCTCCACCATCCTGCACAACACAATAAAACATCTTCTTTAACACCTACACAGTACAACATCTGTCACACTACAACATAGGTCACACTACAACATAGGTCACACAACACAATAACACATTATCTTTAACACCTACACAGTACAACATCTGTAACACTACAACATAGGTCACACAACAACATAGGTCACACTACAACATAGGTCACACTACAACATAGGTCACACTACAACATAGGTCACACTACAATATAGGTCACACAACACAATAAAACATCATCTTTAACATCTACATAGTACAACATCTGTCACACTACAACATAGGTCACACTACAACATCTGTCACACTACAACATAGGTCACACAACACAATAAAACATCATCTTTAACACCTACACAGTACAACATCTGCCACACTACAACATAGGTCACACTACAACATCTATCACACTACAACATCTGTCACACTACAACAAAGGTCACACTACCATATAGGTCACACAACACAATAAAACATCATCTTTAACATCTACACAGTACAACATCTGTCACACTACAACATAGGTCACAGTATAACATCTGTCACACTACAACATAGGCCACACTACAATATAGGTCACACAACACAATAAAACATCATCTTTAACATCTACACAGTACAACATCTGTCACATAGGTCACACTACAATATAGGTCACACAACACAATAAAACATCATCTTTAACATATACACAGTACAACATCTGTCACACTACAACATAAGTCACACTACAACATCTGTCACACTACAACAGGTCACACTACAATATCTGACACATTACAACATAGGTCACACTACAACATCTGTCACACTACAACATAGGTAACAAAACACAATAAAACATCATCTTTAACACCTACAACATACAACATCTGTAACACTACAACATACAACATCTGTCACATTACAACATAGGTCACACAACACAATAAAACATCATCTTTAACACCTACAACATACAACATCTGTCACACTACAGCAAACAACATCTGAGAGATAGCAATAATGGGCTCTGAACCCCAAAGCTCATAGAGTTACTAAAGGAGGCCTTTTATTGCAATTTATGGCTGTTTTATGAGCTTTTTAAAAAGCGCTCCAAAGCACTCTGGGAATCCGCAATTTGCTAAATATAATACATATTCGTATATCTTGTGTCTTTGGTCTCCCCATCAACTCCAAAACTTAGCCAGTTAATTAGTTATTTGTAGAAATAAAACTTAGAAAAAATACCTTATTTAGAAAGTAGAAAACATACAGAAAACTTACTTAGAAAACTTACTTAGAATAAACTTAAAAAATACTTTACTACTGGAATTGGAAATTTTTACAAAAACCGGTGGTAGCACTTCCCGCTTGGACTCTCTCCCTAACTTGGCGGAGTGGGACGGACCCCTCGACCTTTTGCACGCATCTCCCACTCCACCAAGTGAGCCCAAGCGTTGTGGCATGTGTTGTCATCAAACCCCAAATGGGGAATCTCTACGAGACGAAATTAGAGAAACCCACGGAGGTGTACTGACTGAACTTTGGCTGCGAGTCGGACAGTTGGATTAAGTAGGAGGCTCCAAGGACACTGCGCGCATCCTCCAGTCTTACCCAATGTCATGCAACCATTCGTTCTTGCGTTCAATATCTGTTTACTTGTTGCCTGAGGCTTGACAATTGGATTAAGTAGGAAGGGATCGAGAGTTAGCGTGCACCTTCCAGTCTTATCCATTGTCATGGCAATTTTTAACATGTATCCAAGCCACTTGCCACTTTGTACACTGTGTCTATTATTGCAATAGGACAGACATTTAGCCTTAATGCCTTAGCAAATTCAACACATGCCACAGAAGTGACTAACCACACCGAAAATCTATACTTCCTTTTTTCTTTATATCCCCATCCAGATCGCTCATAAAAGAAGATTGGGCTTGGGAAATTACATACAACAAACCAGCATTAATATTCGTTATTCTAAATGTACAATTCTAAATAATACACCATTAAGTGCAGCAATCTTTATTACATATTGTTCATATTAATTTTTAAAAGTGTAACAAATAGATATATAAATAAAAATGTATATTAAAGCATGTGTTTCCCATTTACTAGCTGTAAGTTAAACCAAGGGAAATAATTTGTGTGTATTTTAAACATGCATTAAGCATGTGATCCAGTTGAAAAACAGAATCGGAAATTCCCCTTTACTAGACCAGAGGAAATAATTTGTGTACAGGAATATTTGTGTGCTTTCTCTGTGTGAATGTAAAATCCTTAGTAAGTTTTTTGCCTTTGCTTAGATATATAAAAAGAAATTTATATTAAGCATGTGATCCAGTTGAAAACAGCAAATAGAAATTTATATTAATCATGTGATCCAGTTAAAAACAGAACCTGGAATTCCCTTTGCTATTATTTACCAGGACTTCCTGCAGACATTAACGTGTAACAATCGGGAATTCCCGCAAACATTAATGTGTCTTTGCTTATTTACCGGGACTTCCCGCAGATATTAACGTGTAACAATCAGGAATTCCTGCAAACATTAATGTTACAACCTTATTTTTTTAGCAAAATGACGGATCCGGTGCCCATGATATTTACTGAATCTGACTCCCATAATTTTAAAGCAGCTACACATTGCCACATTTGTAATAAAGAGTTTGACCCGAAGGACACAAAGGACACAAAGTCCCAAAGAGTGAGAGATCATTGTCACATAACAGGGGCATTTAGAGGTGCAGCTCATCAGAAATGCAACTTAGACTATGGAATCAAACATTTCTCTCTCCCTATTTTCATTCACAATCTTCGAAATTACGACTCCCATTTAATCATGCAGGCAGTGACGAAAGCATACAAAGTGTCATGTATTGCCGAGACAGAAGAAAAATATAAAACTTTCACTCTGAATAAATTAAAGTTTTATGACAGCTTTCAACATTTGTCTTCCAGTTTAGAAACACTAGCTAAGAACTTACCCAGCTATCCTATCACTAGCAAATATTTTCCAGACGTTACACTTATTCGGAAAGGCGTGTATCCTTATGAATACATGGATTCTTGGGAAGTGTTTGAAGAACTAGAATTACCACCTAAAGAAAATTTCTATTCTTCACTCAATAAAAGTTTCATAACTCTTACCGATTATGAACACGCCCAGAATGTCTGGAATGCACTCAGCTGTAAAAACCTTGGTGACTACCACGACATATATTTGAAAGCCGACGTCTGTTTGTTGGCTGATGTGTTTGAAAAATACAGAGAAACGAGTTTACATCATTACTCCCTCGACCCTTCTCATTATATTTCTTCACCAGGAATGAGTTGGGATGCTTTCTTAAAACTTAGCGGTTCTAAAATCGATCTCATAACTGACCAGGTAATGATGACAATGATTGAGTCGGGCATTCGTGGAGGAATAAGCGTAGCAGCTCATAATTATTGCAAAGCCAACAACAAATACCTGAAGCACTATGACCCCTCGCAGAAATCTAATTATATAATGTACTTTGACGCCAACAATTTATACGGTTGGGCAATGAGTGAGCTTTTACCGGTTTCAGATTTCAATTACTTGTTAATCCAAACCCCGCAAACTTGACTTGGTTAAACAGTATTTTAAATCACCCTAAAGATCATACTATAGGGTTTATTGTCGAAGTTGACCTAGAGTATCCCAATGCTTTACACGACCTACATAATGATTACCCATTAGCACCAGAAAGATTGCATGGTACAGACAAGCAACTTAAACTTATTCCCAACCTCTATAATAAATCTAATTACGTCTGCCACTACAGAAACCTGCAGTTCTACATCAGACACGGCATGAAGTGCACAGCGATTCACAAGCTTTTATTCTTTAAACAAACGAATGTCTTGGCCGGGTACATCAATAAAAACACACAGCTCAGAAAACAAGCGCAATCTACGTTTGAAAAAGATTTCTTTAAGCTGCTGAATAACAGCTGTTTTGGTAAAACTATGGAGAACCCATACAAACGAAAAGACGTCAGGCTAATTACATCACCCAATCAAGCGATTAAATTAACATCTAAACCTCAATACCGGTTACAAAGAGTTTCATGACTCCCTGTATGCAGTTACCATGAAAACCACGCAAGTTAATCTAGACAAACCAGTGTTTATGGGAATGACTATTCTCGACCTTTCTAAATTATTAATGTTCGAATTTTACTACGATTACTTTAAACCTAAATACCCGGAGGCCAGAGTTTTATACACAGACACAGACTCCCTTATACTAGACATCCCTATGGAAGACATTTATAAAGACTTAGAATCGGAACTGCAACATTACGATACTAGTGACTACCCTGAAACTCACCCTTTGTACAGCAAAGCAAACCAAAAGAAAATAGGTTTGATGAAAGATGAAATGAACGGGAAACTTATTGAAGAATACGCAGGACTGCGATCTAAGCAGTACAGTATTAAACACGAATCGGGAGAATCTTCAAAAGCGAAAGGCACCCAAAAAGCTGCAATAAAAAACAGAGATATCAGACATGAAAACTACTTGGAAGCCTTAGATGGAAAAGAAGTTAAACCATACCCTAACACAACTATAAAGTCTAAAAACCATATAGTGTCCACTGCTGTGACGACCAAAAAAACATTATGCGCTAATGACACAAAGAGAATAAGAGTAACTAAGGAGTTTGCATACGCTCTAGGCCACTATAAATTACAGGTAGAAACAGCGACTGCGACTGCGACTATGAGTAAGGAGGAGGGCCCGTAAGGTTTGAATAAATGTTAACTGTATTTATTCTGAAGCACTGAGCTTTTTCTTCAAAGCATCTAGCTGCTCTTTCCGTCCCAGTAGTCTCCCTTCTTCTATTAATTTTTTTTTAATTTCTTCAACATTAACAGGTGCAGACCTAGATTTAGATTGTATGTCGTGCTTCAACTTTTTATATTCTTCAAAATCTCGCTGGATAATTACAAACTCTTGGTCCTGAATCTGAGTGTCTTCTAGAGCTTTAGAAATTATTAAGTTCATGCTAGTAAGTTTAGCTATCGCAAGGCTAGAAATGAGGTCGTGTTTTTCTAGTTTCTTAGATACTTTAGTATTAATTACGCCAAGTAGAACTGACATTACTGAAGATAATCCGGCAGCAACCCCTAATCCAATACTAATTGGTATACCAATTCCAGTCACCAATAATCCCACGCTGGCAGCAGCTTCCGCAGCATTAATAACATTTAGACCGGTAGACACGTAATTTATTGTGCTATAAGCGCCGGAATACCTTCGTCTGCATCTAGAGTACTTTTGGATATCTGATTCAATTTGAGTCCTAACTTTTCTTATTTCTTCCAACCTGAACGTTTGAACATTACTTAAGTCTAATGTTGGAGCACTGGGCTGTACAATTGGTTGTTCATCCACTACTGCTTCTACTATAGCAGGATACAATTTTGTCGTCATATTTTTAGTGTGAAAAAAAAGGGTTAACAATAATTAACTTGATTTTAGTTTATTAGCAAAATATTCTATTTGACTATCAGAAAATATCTGATCGCTGAAATAAAATGCTAACAGATCTACGTTGTCTAGGCTAATTTGCGCTATTCTGTCAATAGGATTTGGAACAGGGACAAAAGTTATCTTGGGTGATGAAGTAAATACGGAAAACTGATTTTCATTTTCTCTTTTCTTCATAAATACTGTAACTCGTCTGGGATCCTCATCTAAATCAGCCCAACTTAGAGACACTTGCGGAATTACATTAACATTTCTCTGCGTAGGCCTGTGAGCAATTATGTCCAGTACTATCATAGCTGTGCTACCTAGCTGTAAAGGAGGCTGCAGAATAACTCTAACATTTTTCCCCGCGGTTTCACGCTTATGTAAAACATAGCTGCTTTTTTTGTAGGCTTTGACTTCTATGGTTTCCCGATTGTTTTCATCCGGCACTAGACTAACTAACATAGGCCCGGCGTTAATAATTTTCTTAAATTTATTGTCTGGTCCCATAAAAGTGTAAGGGCTTTCGCACTTGAATTTAATAAGCCAATCTAATTCCGTGTCTACAGGTGTTAAAGACCAGGTATTTTCTCGTTTAGTAATAGCATACTTAAAATCGGGATCTACTTTACCGGCATTAAAATCCTTTAGCTGATCGATAGATGGTTTTTCTGGCAATACTGACGGCGGCACTGCTTCAGGTACTGCCGGCACTGCCGGCACTAGCGCTCGTTTATAATATCCATTTTGTGTAAATTCGAAACCGTAAATAGACCCAACAATAGCATTTGCATCAAAGTCAATTGTGTCTGCTAAGTCTTTCAGTTCAATGGTAGGACAGGTTACTGGAATTTGAGGGCCGATTGACATTGTATTTTAAAATTAAACTTTATTTTATCTCAAGAATAATTGTAAGATCTTCAAAGTCTACAATTTCGTTGTTTTGGTTAGTTATTTTGAAGCATAAACTAGTATGATAGTCCTGACTTAAGTGGCGTTTTTGAGGTAGAAATTTTAATGAAACAGGATCGCAGTAAGATTCTCTCTGAGTTGAGATTATCCTTAGCAATGTACTAGGAGTTCCGTTTACTAAGTTTTCCAATGTCTTCAGTTGATGAAGGTACACAAACAATCTATTATTAATTAACAAATTCATAGGGTTTGATCCAATAAATCTTATAGAACTGCCGACAGTGCTGGAGCTGTCAGATAAAGATAATTCATTGCCACTGAAACCTAATATTTCTGCCAGCTTTGGCGCAAGTGTAACGCTGGTAATGTCTTTATGCTGGGTTTTATGGAAAGTTAAAGTTACTATCAAGTTTGCAGGGTTCATTTTTGCTTCAATCGAATGAGGTTTAAACAATTCTTCAGTAAGTCTGCAGAAGTCATAATAGCCGCCATGAATAAAGTGCCTTTTTTTATTAATCATTATCCAGTTGTTGTTTAGATCATGACTAATATTTAACCATTTAACCGTGTAGAATATTTCGTGAAGGATTACGTTAAGGTCCCTGTTTTTGTTGTCAATAGGATGCTGAAGTTCAATGGGCACGCCTGATTTTACAGATTCGAAAGTTACAAACATATTTTTTTAATATAATAAAAATGTATGCGCCTTATAAATATAACAAAGCTGCAAAGTATACTACAGGGCCTTATTATTACGAAAAAGCAGTCGACCTAACCAAGCTGACAATAGCTGTGGCAGCCAACGTCCATTTTGATACTATCCCCCATAATATTTTTGATCATTACCTCAACCCAGACATTACGAGCGACTTTTTAGCTAACCAATGGCTAAACAACGGGGGTATGCAGTTCTTTCAGAATCAAATTAATTTTGCCGTGTCATGCGCTACAACTGGTTGCGGAGTTTCTTACCTTCATCACCTTAATCACCCAGATCCTATGTTGAAGTCTATTTATCTGTTCCATTTGTATTATCAAGTGAGGCGGGTGTTGTCTGAACTTCAGGCTCCGTTACCTACTGACAAAAACTTTAATCCCTTTAACAATGGCTTTGACAAGAAAGCGTATCAAAGGTTGTGCAATGAATTCGGAATTGATACTAAAACAGACTTCAGACAAAAACTAGACCTCAATCACGGAATGGGAACTTTATTTAGATACGCTGTAGGTAATTTATACACGGGGCCTTACGTACCTGGATTTACATCATTTAACCACAACAGCCAGGTTCCTTTACTGTATATCAGACAAAAACAAAGTACAGCATACAGCACTTTTATATTGGACACATCAAACGGATTTACTCAAAGTGGGGTGGAAAGGCTGAATGAATCTATTCGTACGTATGCGTGGTGCATTCTGGGGTCTCAAGCGGAAACACGAAGTAATATCATTGGGGAAGGAACTAGCTTCGATGCACAAAAGCAGTTTCTAGCCAACATTGAAGATTCTATTAATTCGGCAGTAGATTTGCCCGCGAGTATTAAAAGATATCAGGACACTTTAAAGTATGCTAGATCGAAAGTAGATTACGTAATAGGTTTAGGACTGTATATGTTGCCTTCAGACCTTCAGCTTAGGATAGGAACTATATCAAACTACAACAACAATATAGTGATTGCCGACCCTCAGTTTCATATAGGCTACAATCCTACAATAAATACAGTGAACACAGTGAACACAGTGAATACAGCAAATACGGTATTTACTGCTAGGCCTAATAATGAACCTTTAAGTTCGCCACCGCTTCCGAGTTTGCCAAGTTTGCCAAGCTTGCCGGAACTGCAAGGCCTGCCGGTAATTGATCATGGGGTTTCGCGTCTAGCGCTTACAGGGGGTTTATTGTTTGCTGGGTTAATTGGGATTTACTATTTTAAGTAGCCAGAGTAATATTATTATAAACAAAGACCACAGATGCTCAGACGCCCAAACCACAACTTTAGAAGCAGTATTAAATATCCATGAAAATACAGAACCTAATATTCCTGGAAGTGCGTCTACAAGTTTGTCACCTAAGCGTTTCAATAAGTTAGCTATGCTTTGTAACGTCTTTTTAATCCAGTCTTTAACCGGACTACCGCCAGGTCCACCAGGTCCACCAGGTACGCCAGGTTTACCGGCACTGATGCCTACGGTTCTAGTCAGTGCTAAGACTAGTGTGCTTATTGTCATCCCAACAGCTGTAAGAATGCTAAATATTGTAACACCTTGCTCTCTGAACAGTGTTTGAATTCTTTCTGCAAGTGTAGTGTCTTCGTGTAAAATTTTATGCACCGTTTCTTTTATTCTGGCGAAATTAGTTATTAATTTTTCTCTGTTTATGGATAAGGCTTCTAGCCTTGCCGCGCGTTCTGTGTAAAGGTCTGCGAGCCTTTTTTGAATCAACTGTTTTACCTCAATGCTTAAGTTCGCGTCATCAGCTTCTGCTAGTTTATTTTTTTGTTTTTCTATATGTTTGTCGAGCTCACCGAGCTTGGCCAAATTCATCATTGTCTCCCCTCTCACAGATTGTAAAGCTTTATCTAAGCCCTGAAGTTCACGCAGTGGCAATAATGGCGTGTCATTGATAGTTTCCATAACCTGATCAATATTGGTGTCCTCATTTGTTTGTAAGGTTGTTAACTCTTTATTTACTTCTAATGCAGAACTAGTTAAGTTAGTTAAGTCTTGTAGTTCTATTTCTGAACTTAACGATGCATCTATTCGTTGAAGTGAAGCTACTGCTTGGCGATGCAACGCTGGCACTCTATTATCGGAAAGCCCCAATGATCGTATTACAGTCACTGGGAGTTTAGTTTTCAAAGTAGACCACGCATAAAATTTGTCAGGATTCTTTAACATAGTTAACTGTACTCTCACTTTTTTACCGGATACATTAGTGTTTATAAACAAGTGATTATTTTTGTCTAGTTCGAAGTCGCTGGGACTAACATAATCAGGTAACTCGCGCCCGATGTAATTGTAAAATTTATTGATTTTTCTGGCTTTTTGGGTTTCAGTTACTTGACGTAATTCTTCTCCTATACTTAGCCTTGTTTGGCTCATGTCGTCTCCTACCATAGAAAGAAGTCTGCTGGTTGTGTCAACGTTGAGGTCTTCATTAGGCTCATTTGGTTTAAACACTTCATCAAGAGCTTCACCACCTGTTGCCATTTTTTAAATATAATTTTTTTTATCGCATTAAAAATGCAAAGCTACGGAAACTTGTTAGACCCTACACGTCGATTGAGGACACCTTTAGGCATCAAAGGTGAGAAAAGCACAATAATTATTACAAACAATCCAAGCAGCATAGAGCCTAATCAGCTACTAACCATAAGATTTCCAAATTTAGGTCCTGATGATGTAATAGTTCCGGGCAGTCCTAAATTGGGATTTAAAATTAGTCTGAATTCTGACGATGATCCTAACAGAACCGTAGTCAACAATCTAGGCAGAGCTATAATTAAAAGAATGGTTATTAAACTTGATGGGCGAGAAATCCAAAGTATCGATGACGCCGGTGTTTTGTTTTGTTACACAGATCTGTGGCTGAGTAAATATGAAAGGGAAGATTTAGTTGGTCAGGGGATTCAAGCCGCCAATGTGGCAAAACTTCGAATCAAAGCTGGCGATGCTGTCGCTTCTAACAAAGGTGAAAATGCATTAGCTGCTGTATACAAAAACAGGTTTTATTTTCCACTCGATTTTGAACTGCTACACAGTCATCTGCCATTTCATCAAGGTTCATTTAACGACAGGCTGTCTTACGAAATTATTTTCAATGATTATTCTCAAGTAGTAATTAGTTCTGACAATGATGCTAGGTATACAATTACAGACATCACGCTTGAATACGAAGTGGTCACTCACGCTGAACTCAGTAGGATGATCAGGGGCCAATATGACAAACTAGCAATTTATTATGATAGGATCGTTCGCTACAGACAATTTAATAAAGATTTATTAGATGCACTATGGACCATCAACATAAATTCACCTGCTCGAAGTTTTAAAGGTGTACTGTTGTTGTTTGTGAAAGAATCTAATTACAATCGTGACAGCGAGAATTTTATCAATCCTAATATTTCAAAAGCGTCTGTTGTGATTGAAGGTAAACCTAATCAATTATTTGCTAATGGAATGATGGGGTTTCAACAGTTTGATGAGATTAGGAAAATCTTGGGTGGAGGTAGATTACGGACTGACACTGTGGATTTGATTTCTAAAGATCTTCATTTGCATGACACAAGACTGCAAGATTATCTGGTGAATAAATTTGCGTTGTGGTTAGACTTTCGAACCATACCCACCAATGAACTTCATGGATCTGGAAGAAGAATTGAAAACGGAACAGATGGTATAACAATTGAATTGCATAGGGAAGCAAGTGCTAAGTCAGAATCAGTTACAGTATACATGTATATAATTATGGATGCTCAGCTAAACATTGAAAATGGAAGATTAAAAGATTTAGTATATTAAAAAATGACCTCTTTGTTACCTCGTGATCCTCATTGCGGAATGATCGTTGGCATGACGTCATGTGGAAAGACCGTCTTTGTTCTGGATTTGTTAGAAAAATATTACGCAGGACACTTTGATTATATAGTAATTTTTTGCCCAACTATTCAATATAATAAAACCTACTTAGATCGTAAGTATGTCTGGACAGATGAAAATATCTTTGTTGTAAATACCAATGGCAAGCTCAATGAGTATTTAACGTATTTTTATAACCTGTTTGAGAATGAGGGTAATACGTTATTCTTAATCGATGATTGCAGTGCAGAAAAATATATTGTATTAAAACGGAACATATTGAGCAAGCTGGCTTTCAGTGGACGCCATGTGAAAATTAGTGTCTGGTTAATCACGCAGAAATTTAATTCCATATTAAAGGATTTTAGAGAACAAGTAAAATTCGTGTGCCTGTTTTATTGCAAAGATCGAGACAGCTTTGATAACTGTTTAAAAGAAAATGACGTAATTGAATCAAAAGAGGAAAGAACTAAATTAAAAGAACAGCTAAAAAAAGGCAAGCACTTAAAATTATTATTAAAAACTGACCAACCAACTGGCTATACAATACTTATGTAAGTAAGTAAGTTCTTTTATAATTTAATTATTGTAAGTTATAAGTTTTTTTTTAAAGTTGACTTAATTAAGTTAGATGTAAGTAAGTAAGTTCTTTTATAATTTAATTATTGTAAGTTATAAGTTTTTTTAAAAGTCGACTTAATTAAGTTAGATGTAAGTCACTAAGTCAAAAAAAAAAGGTTGAAGGTAAGTAATAGTGGTGATGATTATAGTTCATTTATCTTAATGGCACTGTGTCTGGTGGAACAATCTGAAGTTCTTCTTTTACAAAGTTTCTTTGTGGTGTTCTACGATTGCTTCTCGGTCTTAAATAATATACGGGCGGATCAGTAGATAATGCTCTGTCAACTTCATAAACGCTTAATGACCAAATTGGGTCGGTAGCTCGTCTTCTAGTGTCATTAGCAACTTCTCCAGGCTGATAAAGGTATCTAACAGTTTTGTTCATCAAAGTTAGATCCGGCTGACCAGGCTTTGAAACGGTAACAACAATCTGTTTCTTTTTAATAGCCTCAACTGGTTTTAATCCTGTAACTCTGGCTGGTTCTGAATTCATTTCCCTTAAAACTCGAGGCAGCCTAACAACCCATTCTGTATTCGGGGTTTCAGTAAACAACTCCTTTGAATACTGATAAGTGAATAATCTTTCTGCCAGTTGCCGATTAAAGTTTTCTACAATACCTTGTGATCTGTGCAATCCAACAACTCCTCTTCTAACAGTTACATTATGTTTTAACAAAAGCTGGTTAACAGCTCCTTTGAATTCCGACCCTTCATCGCATTGAATAAGTCTAGGGAACCTTAGAGGCCCTCTTGAATAAATTGCATTTAAGGCTTGAGCGACCTCAGCAGAATTTTTAGTCCTAAGAGCATGAGCGTCTTTAAACCTGGTAGCTATATCAATAACAGTAAGGGCATACCTGTATTTCTTTCTATATATTTTGTCATGAGGAAGATATAACAAATCTATTTGATGCGTGTCATTTGGTCTGGAGTTTTCAAATTTTGGTCTTATTATTTTCTTCGGGGGTGGAAGATAGATTTGCCATACAGCTTGCTTCGATAACCATTGTTTAACTGTGTTTGCTGACAAGCCAGTCTTTTCTACTAGTTTATTAACTGCCATCATCCCTTTCCAATATCCGGATTGAGAATAATATAATCTAGACAAACGCGAAGTCATATTTTATTTAGATTTATATTTTTGTTTAACGAGATAATAAACTACTGTTATTCCAAACACAATTAAAATTAATTCTCCGGTTTCTGACATTGTAGGTGCAATGTTAGGTGTGTAGTAATCAGATAACACTGGCTGTTTTAATGAAGGGAGTGTCGTGCCAGTTAATAAATAATATTGGTGCAAAGCTTCATCAACGTCTTCGAATGTTTTATCTGCATGGCCTTCTTCTTTCAATCTTGTATTAACAAAATCAAGCTGCATTAGTCTGTTTTTCTCGTATTCGGCCTGATCTTGTTGTAATTTTTCCATTGCTAAGTTATGCCGTTTTGATTCTTCTTTACTGTCCAGTTTTGAAAACAAATAATTTGATCCTGAAAAGGCTAAGGCATTTACAGCAGCAGAACCAAGCACCATTGCAGCACCAGCCATTTTTTAATTTAGTTTTTTATTTTATTTGTATTTAAAATGAATTGTGATGACTTGTTAATGCAAGAAGCTATTAATGTTACAGTTACAGGTGTTGACAATGAGAAAAGAGACAGGCTGGTTGCATTAGTAGCTTCCGGAAAGTCAAAGTATTATCTTGGTGTTGACTTAACTACTGAACAAGTGCAAAGACTGAGGCCAGAAGAGATCATTATATTACATAATAAATATGATAAAGTTCTCGGCGCTTTAATGGTTAAAAGTTTAGGGCGTTCGATTGTGAAGTTATATACCAAAGCTGTGTCGACCTTTGTTACTTTAGATTGTGAGAATGATTTATTTGATGATTTGATTAAAGATCCAGTTATTGTTAATGGGATTAGTGAGGCATCAAGAAATTTGTATTATAAGTTTGGAAGTTTTTTGACACCATTTTCAGCTGGGCTAATTACTTTTCAACACATAAATTTCTCTGCTATTAAAAATGGACTCTTCCAATCCAGAGATGGAGAAGGAGATGGAGGTGAAGAATTCAGAGAATCAACAGAACCCAGTGACAGTCACTAAACAAAAGAGCCCAGGAAGAATTGCAGCTGGAAAGAAGTTAGCAGAATTTAACAAGTTTCATAGATGGAACAGACAAACAAAAGCAAACATATTAACAAAAAAGGAATCACCAAAAGAAGAAACAATAACGCAACAAACATTAACAACAAACAAAGAAGAACCAATACAACCAATACAACCAGTACAATCTTCAAATAACATATATTATTTATGTATAGCTGGTGTAGTGGGTGCAAGTGGGTACATAATATATAAATACCGCCAAGGAATAAATAAACAGAAACCCCCAAAACCACTTGTAAAAAAAGAAATTGAATCATCTCTATCGTTGAAGCCATCATTGAAGCCATCATTAGATGTGTTTTCAATGCAGTAATAATTTATTATTATTTTTTTATTATATATAAAAAATGAGTGTACCATATGAACAAACAATTGTTAATCTTGGATACCATAGTGTTGTCTTAGTGGGCTTAAATACAGCTTATGCTATGATTGCAAAATCTCTTTTAAAAATGAAACCTATTGAATTGGGAAAAATGGATCTTTCAGATGCTGGTAAACTGGTTGGTATCTTTTCATTATCGTTATTTACTCGGGACTATCTTGTTAAACAAAAGATCATTCCAGCAGATATTAATGTGTAATGTTATACAACCATAATGTAGAAGGGTTGTAATTTTTTTTGTTTTAACCAAAGACGCAAGATATACGAATATGTATTATATTTAACAAATTGCGGATTCTCAGAGTGTTTTGGAGCGCTTTTTAAAAAGCTCATAAAACAGCCATAAATTGCAATAAAAGGCCTCCTTTAGTAACTCTATGAGCTTTGGGGTTCAGAGCCCATTATTGCTATCTCTCATCTGTCATACTACAACATAGGTCACAAAACACAATAAAACATCATCTTTAACACCAACACAGTACAACATCTGTCACACTACAACTTACAACATCTGTCACACTACAACATAGGTCACACACCACAATAAAACATCATCTTTAACACCTACACAGTACAACATCTGTCACACTACAATATAGGTCACACAACACACTAAAACATCAATACTTTCTCCTGCTGCTAGCGGGAGTCTTGGCGAAACCTTCTACCGATCGTAGCAGTGTGTATTACCTCCATCATCATCATCATCATTATCATCATCATCATAGTCATCGTCATCATCATCATCATCGTCATCACCGTCATCATCATCGTTGTCATCATCATCATCATCATCATCATCATCATCATCATCATCATCATCATCATCATCATCTTCTTCTTCTTCTTCTTCACCATCATCATCATCATCACCATCCACAGAAAAGTACCTGATTGTCCCAAGCCCAGTGTGGCCCTCTCTTCACCCGATCTCCCGTCTTGATGACAGGTGCCAGCTTTGTTCCTATTGGCTCGTCTCTCACCACAGCAGACTGTGAGGATCGTGGCGGTAGTGGGGGTGCAATAGCTGCCTTTGGAATTCCATAATCATCAAAATAAATGTTATTATTGCCATTATTAGGACCATCATCATCAGCACCATCATTATCATTATCATCTGTCACACTATAACATAGGCCACACAACAAAATAAAACATCTGTCACACTACAACAAACAACATCTGTCACACTACAACACCTGTCACACTACAACATACAACATCTGTCACACTACAACATATGTCACACAACAAAATATAACAACTGTCACACCACAACATACAACATCTGTCACACTACAACATCTGTCACAATACAATATACATACAACATATGTTACTTTACAACATACATCTGTCACTCTACAACATACAACATCTCCATACTACAACATACACCATCTGTCACACTACACCATCTGTCACAATACAACATATAACGTCTGTCACACTACAACATACGTGATCTGTCAAACTACAACATACAACATCTGCTACACTACAACATACGTCACACTACAACATAGGCTTACAACATCTGTAAAAATACAACATACACCATCTGTGACACAACCATAAACGTGATCTGTCACACTACAACATACATCTGCCACACTACAACATACGTCACACTACCACATACAACATCTGTCACAATACAACATCTGTCACAATACAACATACGTGATCTGTCATACTACAACATACAACATGTGTCACACTACAACATACGTCACACTACCACATACAACATCTGTCACAATACATCTGTCACACTACAACATACAACATCTGCCACACTACAACATCTGTCACACTACAACATACAACATCTATCACACTACAACATACAACATCTGTCACACTACAACATACAACATCTGTCACACTACAACATACGTCATACTAAAACATACAACATTTGCCACACTACAATATACGTCACACTACAACATCTGTCACACTACACCAAACAACATCTAACTATAACAAATAACCTTTGACAAACCACACCATGGATCACGTACAACACTCAATACGTGTAAAATTACACCATTTGGAAACTACAACATCAGCCATGTGTCAAACTATAAGACATGTCACACTACAAAATACAACCTGTGTCAAACTACAACATACGTCAAACTACATGTGTCAAACTACAACATCTGTCAAACTACAACATCTGTCACGCTTCAACATACAATAAATAATCACAACATCTGTCAAATGACAACCTTCAGCATCAATCTATTGCATACAACATCAATCTACAACATACAACACGTGTAAATTACAAAAGCACCATAGTTTACATCGGATACATTGAAGCAGCTGAGGGATCCATGGTCAGTCGTTTGGTTTTCATGAAAAATAAAGAGCAACAGGGAATTTGGAATACCTTAAATATAACCAGTGACTGTTGTAAGTTTGTAAATGAAAGTAAAGAGCAATAAGGACCACTTGAATTAACACGATCTTGAAATCAGCGGAATTGCTTCAGTGTTATAGTTTGATAGTTACACAGTTGGTAGCAAAACTAACTCACTCAATTTATCTGTTCCATTAGCTTCTGGTTCACGTTATATTTTCCACTACATCCAGTGCACAATCATGATCAATCCAGACAACACGCTTTTAATTAAACTTTAAAAAGACCTTTGATAGAAATTCTCGCACTAATCATCATCATCGTCATCATCATCATCATCGTCATCGTCGTCATCACCATTATCATCATCATCATCATCAAAGTCATCATCGTCATCATCGTCGTCATCGTCATCACCGTCATCATCATCTTCTTCTTCACCATCATCATCATCACCACCATCATCATCATCATAGTCATCGTCATCATCATCGTCGTCGTCATCACCGTCATCATCATCTTTGTCATCATCTTACCGTCATCGTCATCGTTGTCATCATCATCATCATCTTCTTCTTCACCATCATCATCATCACCATCCACAGAAAAGTACCTGATTGTCCCAAGCCCTGTGTGGCCCTCTCTTCACCCGATCTCCCGTCTTGCAGACAGGTGCCAGGATTGTTCTTATTGTCCCTCTCTTCCCCCGATCTCCCGTCTTGATGACAGGTGCCAGCTTTGTTCCTATCGGCTCGTCTCTCACCACAGCAGACTGTGAGGATCGTGGAGGTAGTGGGGGTGCAATAGCTGCCTTTGGAATTCCATAATCATCAAAATAAATGTTATTATTGCCATTATTAGGACCATCATCATCAGCACCATCATTATCATTATCATCTGTCACACTACAACATAGGCCACACAACAAAATAAAACATCTATCACACTACAACATACAACACCTGTCAAACTACAACATACAACATCTGTCACACTACAACATATGTCACACAACAAAATATAACATCTGTCACACCACAACATACAACATCTGTCACACTACAACATATGTCACACCACAACATACAACATCTGTCACACTACAACATACAATATATGTTACTTTACAACATACATCTGTCACTCTACAACATACAACATCTCCATACTACAACATACAACATCTTCAACACTGCACAATCAGTCACAATACAACATATAACGTCTGTCACTCACACTACAACATACATGATATGTCACACTACAACATACAACATCTGCTACACTACAACATACGTCACACTACAACATAGGCTTACAACATCTGTAACAATACAACATACACCATCTGTGACACTACAACAAAAGTGATCCGTCACACTACAACATGCATCTCCCACACTACAACATACGTCACACTACTACATACAATACATGTCACAATACAACATCTGTCACACTACAACATACAACATCTGCCACAATACAACATACGTCACACTACAACATACAACATCTGTCACACTAAAACATACAACATCTGTCACACTAAAACAAACAACATCTGTCAAACTACAACATACGTCATACTAAAACATACAGCATTTGCCACTACAATATACGTCACAATACAACATCTGTCACACTACACCAAACAACATCAAACTATAACAAATAACCTTTGACAAACCACACCATGGATTACGTACAACACTCAATACGTGTAAAATTACACCATTTGGAAACTACAACATCAATCAAACTGCAACATGTGTCAAACTATAAGACATGTCACACTACAAAATACAACCTGTGTCAAACTACAACATACATCAAACTACAAGTTGGTAGCAAAACTAACTCACTCAATTTATCTGTTCCATTAGCTTCTGGTTCACGTTATATTTTCCACTACATCCAGTGCACAGTCATGTTCAATCCAGAAAACAAGCTTTTAATTAAACTTTTAAAAGACCTTTGATAGAAATTCTCGCACTAATCATCATCATCGTCATCATCTTCATCATCGTCATCATCATCATCGTCGTCGTCATCATCATTATCATCATCATCATCATAGTCATCATCGTCATCATCATCGTCATCGTCATCACCGTCATCATCATCTTCTTCTTCACCATCATCATCATCACCACCATCATCATCATCATAGTCATCGTCATCATCATCATCATCGTCATCACCGTCATCATCATCTTTCTCATCATCATACCGTCATCGTCATCGTTATCATCATCATCATCTTCTTCTTCTTCACCATCATCATCATCATCATCACCATCCACAGAAAAGTACCTGATTGTCCCAAGCCCAGTGTGGCCCTCTCTTCACCCGATCTCCCGTCTTGAAGACAGGTGCCAGGATTGTTCTTATTGACTCTCTCGTCCCCCGATCTCCCGTCTTGAAGACAGGTGCCAGGATTGTTCTTATTGTCCCTCTCTTCCCCCGATCTCCCGTCTTGAAGACAGGTGCCAGGTTTGTTCCTATCGGCTCGTCTCTCACCACAGCAGACTGTGAGGATCGTGGCGGTAGTGGGGGTGCAATAGCTGCCTTTGGAATTCCATAATCATCAAAATAAATGTTATTATTACCATTATTAGGACCATCATCGTCAGCACCATCATTATCATTATCATCTGTCACACTACAACATAGGCCACACACCAAAATAAAACATCTGTCACACTACAACATACAACACCTGTCACACTACAACATACAACATCTGTCACACTACAACATAGGCCACACAACAAAATATAACATCTGTCACACCACAACATACAACATCTGTCACACTACAACATCTATCACACTACAACATACAACATCTGTCACACTACAACATACAATATATGTTACTTTACAACATACATCTGTCACTCTACAACATACAACATCTCCATACTACAACATACAACATCTTCAACACTGCACAATCAGTCACAATACAACATATAACGTCTGTCACACTACAACATACATGATATGTCACACTACAACATACAACATCTGCTACACTACAACATACGTCACACTACAACATAGGCTTACAACATCTGTAACAATACAACATACACCATCTGTGACACTACAACAAAAGTGATCCGTCACACTACAACATGCATCTCCCACACTACAACATACGTCACACTACCACATACAATACATGTCACAATACAACATCTGCCACACTACAACATACAACATCTGCCACAATACAACATACGTCACACTACAACATACAACATCTGTCACACTAAAACATACAACATCTGTCACACTAAAACATACAACATCTGTCAAACTACAACATACGTCATACTAAAACATACAGCATTTGCCACTACAATATACGTCACACTACAACATCTGTCACACTACACCAAACAACATCAAACTATAACAAATAACCTTTGACAAACCACACCATGGATTACGTACAACACTCAATACGTGTAAAATTACACCATTTGGAAACTACAACATCAATCAAACTGCAACATGTGTCAAACTATAAGACATGTCACACTACAAAATACAACCTGTGTCAAACTACAACATACATCAAACTACAAGTTGGTAGCAAAACTAACTCACTCAATTTATCTGTTCCATTAGCTTCGGGTTCACGTTATATTTTCCACTACATCCAGTGCACAATCATGATCAATCCAGAAAACAAGCTTTTAATTAAACTTTTAAAAGACCTTTGATAGAAATTCTCGCACTAATCATCATCATCTTCATCATCGTCATCATCATCATCGTCGTCGTCATCATCATTATCATCATCATCAAAGTCATCATCGTCATCATCATCATCACCGTCATCATCATCTTCTTCTTCACCATCATCATCATCACCACCATCATCATCATCATCATAGTCATCGTCATCATCATCATCATCATCATCATCATCATCGTCATCACCGTCATCATCATCTTTGTCATCATCATACCGTCATCGTCATCGTTGTCATCATCATCATCATCTTCTTCACCATCATCATCATCACCATCCACAGAAAAGTACCTGATTGTCCCAAGCCCAGTGTGTCCTTCTATTCACCCGATCTCTCGTCTTGCAGACAGGTGCCAGGAATGCTCTTATTGTCCCTCTCTTCACCCAATCTCCCGTCTTGACGACAGGTGCCAGGTTTGTTCCTATCGGCTCGTCTCTCACCACAGCAGACTGAATACGAATACGAATACGAATACGAATATTTATTGTCATAAAACCAAAACAAGGTTTACAAGACACAATATATGGTACATTGACGCATGCAATTCTTGTCATTGTGTCAAGAGAAAAGTCTTGACGTTTATAGTGCAGAAAGTCTTATTTTGAAGCAGCGAAAAATATAGGATGAAAGATAGTTTGAACATATTCCCGTTTGAAAAATCATGCTCGGTTTCAATATTGCAAGGTTGTTTATGAATAATTCCCTATCATTAGAGTTGAGAACTTCACCAATAAACTTTTGTCTTTCATTATTATACAATACACACTTGTCCAGAAAGTGAAGCTCGTCTTCAATCACGTTGCAACATTGACACAAACGGTGCTCTCGAGGGATATTTTTATATCTGCCCTTTTCGATTTCAAGCTCGTGTGCGCTTATTTTTAACTTGCACATGGATTGTCGGTAAATTAAGATTTTTACATAAAAGATACGTTTGAAATTCATATCTAGTTCCTGTATTCATTTGATTGTAAAAGGCTAATTTGGAATTCTGATCATATCATTTTTTTGTTCCAAAATAAAATATATTTCTCCTGAAGCTTCTCCTTTAGCGTAAATTTTAATCGTGTTAAACTTAGGGTACCTTGGTTTGACCAAACGTGACCCAAACCTAAACTGCGTAAAATATGTTTTACACAGAGTATCCATGTATTTTCTGAATCATTCAACACCATTTCATGATACGTATCATGAAGTAAAGATGACTCTGAAGACGTGGTCAAGTGTATCCAGAAAGAGATTGTTTGACATATCATACTGATAGAAATTGGATAACGACCCAATTCGGCAAGCACTGCTAGCTTAATTGATTTCTTATGAACTCCTAAAATATTTCTACAAAATTTAATGTGAAGACTTTCGGAAACATTTTGTGACGAAAAAGAATCAGCAAAAATATTAAATAAGTAATCTTGGGGCTGATTTTGCAATTTAGTTCTATTGAAGGGAAACCAGACCTCTGCAGCATAGGTCAGAACCGGCTTTACTAGCATATCAAATAAGTGAAGCATTGTTCTTAACTCTATGTTTTGCCCACGAATAGTTCGTCTTAAAGCATGTGAGGCTTTATTAGCTTGTTGTGTAAGATTCTTTTCAGCAATGTGAAGACCTGAACTTTTATGGAAAATAATTCCTAAATATTTGTACTGTTCTACAATAGGTATAATGTTTTGACCACAGGTAAAAATTATCGGTACTTTTGGTTCTATTTTAGAAAATACGATAGCTTTGGTCTTATCAGTATTAACCTTTAGGCCCCAATCTAAACAGTAGGTATGTAATTGATTTAATTTGTTTTGTAACCCTGCTTTTGTGGTTGCTAGTAATACTATGTCATCTGCGTATAGCAAGCATGATAGTTCTTTTTGCGTTGTAGCATTCAACATTGGGGAATCAAATCCAGAAACATATTGTGTTATGTCATTTATAAAAATATTAAATAATGTTGGGCTTAAGTTATTTCCTTGTAGAACTCCTTTTTTTATCGGTATTTCTCTTGTATAACCATCATTAGTTTTGCTATAAACGCTATTGTTGGTATACATGTCTTTGATAATGTTATAACACTGTCCATGAAAACCTACTTGTTTCATTTTCAACAAAAGTGCATCATGCCACACATTATCAAATGCTTTATTAAAATCAACAAAACATCCATAAAGTCTTCCATTTTTTGTTTTTAAAGTTTGATCAACTATTTTTTTCAGAATAAATATTTGATCTGTTGTTCTTGAATTTGGTCGAAATCCAGCTTGTTCCTGGGTTAAGATATTCTCGCTTTCTAGATAACTGCTTATTCTGTTATTTATAACTTGGCAAAAAAGTTTACTTAGACAACTATTTAAAGTGATACCTCGATAATTATTAGGGTTAGTAGGGTCACCACTTTTGTGTATTGGTATACTAATACCTTTTTTCCATTGTCCTGGGTATTGACCTGATTTTAAAATTACATTAAAAACTTTTTGTAATATAATAGAAACGTTTGGTAAGCTGGCTTTAATTATTTCATTTGAAATTCCATCAGGGCCAGGCGCCTTTCCTTGTTTTAGTTTTTGAGAAGCTTTTGTTATTTCATTAACACTGATTGGCGAATCTAGTTTTTCATCATGATTAAATAAATAGTTGTTTTTAATAATTTTGCTTGTATTGTTTCTTTTCTAGTTTTTTTCTACATCACATTCTCTACTGACTAAATTTTCAAGATGAGATATCCATTTTGATGCGCAAATATTTGCTCTGGTTTTGGAATGTATTCCTTCAACATTTTTTAATTCGTTTAACTTTTTCCAGGCTAATTTTGGGTCATTGTCTAAGGCATTATTAAGGGAGGCAACCAATTTATCCCTGTACCTATTTTTTGTCTTTTTGACTAACTTTTTATATAATTTTAATTTGGAAAAATATTTTTCTCGAAGGTCTCTTCTGAAGGGAAATCTATTAAGTGCATTTAGTAGTGATTTTACTTCTCTTCTTAATGCAGAACAGTCTTGATCAAACCAAGGTTTTGATGGCTTTCTTTTATACTTTTTCCTGGTTTTAGTTTTTAAAGAAAATTTAGCTGCGTCCGTCAACAATGAGTTAACATTTGTTATCAATTTGTTAACTTGTTCATTTGTGTATTTGTTTGTGGTTTGAATATTGTCAAGATCGTGATTAATAGTTCCCATTGCTTGTTGTATTTTTATTAATGTAAATGCTTTTTGAAAATTTATTACTGTATTTTCATTCCAAATGAAACGTGTATGTGCTTGTTTGGTGTTTTCTGGATTATATTTGTCTTTTGTTTTTTGTATTTCAGATTTTGTATTCTTTGTGTTGTTTTGTTTTTGTGATATTATTATGACAAGTTCAAGAGGGCAATGGTCAGAAAACGTAGTTAAATTGTTTACAATAAGCCTTGAAATATTAGGCATAAAATCATGAGAACAGATTGCATAATCTACTACACTGGAACCTTTGTCATTGAAACAGGTAAACTTGCCTTGCAGATCTCCAAGTGTTCGTCCATTTAAAATATATACATTATTTTCAAGACATATATTTATACACTTTCTTCCATTCTTTTGTATTAACTTGTCCATAGATCGTCTACTGCATTGAATACCTTTGGACATATAGTTTGAATACGAGTGAATATTATCATTTTTGTCCCATTGCACGTAATCTTCTAACGTTCCAGTCCTTGCATTGATGTCTCCGCAAATGATTATATTTCCTGTCGATGTAAACTGTTCAATGTCATGTTCGAGATTGTCCCAGATTTTGGAAGTGTGTTCTCGACCATAAGAAGAAAATTCAGGTGGTATATAAACACATCCTAAATATAAGTCATTTTGAATATTAAAATCATTGGTATTTAAATGTAACCACGTAATGTCACTAGTACTCTGTGGTAGAAATTTGACAAATGGCCTTAGTGTCTCTTTAACAAATACAGATATTCCACCAGAAGATGAAACTGCCTTTTTACGTTTTTCTCGACAATAATGTATCCCAGTAAAACCAGGGATGAATATATCTTTACTACTTTCTCGGTCTAAGTGAGTTTCTTGTATTAAGATAATATCATGTTTAATAAACATATTTATAATTTCTTCGTCATTAAATTTGTTTGTCTTTATACCGTCAATCGTCTCTTTAAAACCTCGTATGTTCCATGACAATACTTTTAACATCTTTGAACAACGAATAAATGAAAATAACTAACCCAAATGAAGAGTATTTGCTTTCTTGTTTGTATCTGTGTTAACACGTATCTTTAGTTCTTGTCATTCCTCAGGAAGTGTTCAAGAAACTACAACCTTGTGCAGATTAAATAAATTTAAGATTACCATGTAAAAACACATACGGTGTGTTATAATAGGAAGTATATTTAATAATAGCATCAAAGTGTTAAGCGAAACTGCTTAAAGAACAGACTAAGCCACAAATGATGCCCACCAAAAGGTGCTATTTTGAGGACAAGATAACTGAAAGTTACTGTGTCTACCTAAAGCCATAGTCCCAATTTCTTCCTCTCTGGTAGTCCTCGTAAGTGTAAGTAGGTCTTCCGTAATTTGACCTGTTTTGCTCATTGTAACGGTTGGTCGGTTCGTGTCGTTCGTTGTAGTGTCCGTAAGTTTCTTGCCCGTAGGAGTTATTACGTTCTACATATCGATTGTATTGCCTTCTTTGTTCTTCGTAACGATTGTTGTGGTTAGATCTGTTTCGCTCGTTGTGATGGTTATAGTTGAACCGGTTACGTCGCTCGTGTCGATCGTTGTTGATTCGGTTTCGGTCGTCGTGTCGACTATTGTCTCTGTGATATCGGCCATAGAAGTTGAATCTTCTTGGCTGGTCATGCCAAGCATGGTCGTTGTAAAAACGTCGATCGTTTGTTTTGTAGTCTCTGTTGTTGTCAAATTTTCTGTCATTGTTGTAGTTGTTTGGTCGCCATCCTGATTCTTGCCTCTGATCTATGTCTTGTCCTTCTTTGTGATTCCCAACTCTCTCTCTGTGTCCGTCATTGTCGATCGTGTTGTCATCGTGTACATTGCCATCATGCTGTTGTCTGGTGCGGTTATCCCTCCACCCGACGTATTGCCGGCGCCTTCTCTCGGAAACTTCCCATCCTAGCAACTGCCGCACGTGGCGTGAGACGTTCCCTGCCATCACGCTAGACCCTTTTCGTGTTGGATGAAGTCTGTCTTTGTCAATGTTGCGTCGATCTTTTGTCATGTTTTCGTGGGAAATGAAGGACACCCTTGGCTCATCATGCAGGGCTGCAAAGACTTGAGCGTTAAATAATTCTACCTTTGCTTGTAGTTCAGATTTGTTGGTAGGCGTTGCTTTGCTGATTACAATCTTGGTTGATTTCAATGTAGATGTGAAACTCTTCGCCGTTGCCACAAGTTTCTTGCTTGCTTCCTCTGCTGGCTCAGATTTAAGGTTATTGACACCAACATGAGTAATGACAATGTTAGGATCTTGAGCTAGATATACCTCTGTCGATGGTGTGCATTCTTCGATGGTTGAGGTTTTTCTTGATGTAATTCTAGCGTTACAAGTTTTCCCGAGCCTTACCGGGTCAACCCCGTTCATGGTTGAGTCATGAATGATAACGATGTGTGGTTCTCTGTCGTCATAGTTGTCAAAATCGGCAATAACAACGTCTTCTCTGTCGCTGGAGGCCGTGGTGAAGGATGCAGTGTCGTTGTCGTCGCCCGATTCCTGAACTGGTGTTAGTAGGTCTGGGTCGGCGGTGGATGTTGAGGGCTGGGGCCCTGTCGATGTACTGTCTGTTTGTGCTGTCGCTTTCTTCCCCTTCCCTTTGCCTTTACCTTTGTCTTTCGTAGTTGTCGCTGTGTTCGTATAAGCTGCTGTTTCATGACCCACTGTGTCTAGGATGTGTGTCTTTGTTTGTGCTCTGGCACTGTCTTGTGGCGTACGCGAAATTGTGGGTGTAGAGTTGTTTGCAATCGCCTCTTGAACAAGTTGGTTAATGTCATCAGCTCCTATCTGTTGAACTTGAGTGGCGAGGTTGGTGATGGCGATCTCCAGGTTGTTGAGCAGCGTGTTCGTGTCGCGCTGTTGCTGTTCGATGGCGTGCAGCGTGGTCGCCAATTCTGGATCTCTCGTTGCAGGCACAGGCCCTGGTTGTTGTGACTTGTAGCCGTGATTTGCTCCACCTGTATCCCCCTTATCGTACTCTTCCCGCAGCTTGTCGTCTATAAACACTGTTGCGCACTTCTCGCAGGTGAATTTACGCGTTGATTTTACGAAGATGCACACTTGGTATAACGGGAGGCGTGTACATGACCAGTGAACTCTTTTGCCACATTGACAGCATTTGACGGATCGCTGTACCTTGTTTTGTTTGCACGTACACTCTTGAGATCTAGATCTAGATCTAGATCTAGATCCGTCCTCGCTTCGCAAACGATCTTCCCCCCTCCAATATATTCGCTTTAGCTCTGTTTCGCTGTCACTCACGTTCGAGTCTTGTACCTGGAGCTGATCTTCCGTTGTTTCATCTCCGTAGATCACAGGTTCGGGGACACCGGCTAGACGCATGCAGTCCTTCGCCTTCTCAAGGCTATCATAGCCCTTGTGGGCCGCCATTGCGTAGCCAGTAACGGATCTGGATGCCAAGTTCCAATTCGTGAAAATGCCGATGAACCGACCTTTAGTCACGGCATAAAATCGTTTGCTGGAATTCCTTTGTCGCCTTTTGGTCTTTGCCATGTCTTTGATAAGTTCTTGTGCACTATAACCCGAGGATTGACAAAAACTTTTTACGAGCAAAAGATTTATCTTGTCTTCATTTTTGCTGCTGACGTCATAATTAATAAATAAAGACTGTGAGGATCGTGGAGGTAGTGGGGGTGCAATAGCTGCCTTTGGAATTCCATAATCATCAAAATAAATTTTATTATTGCCATTATTAGGACCATCATCATCAGCACCATCATTATCATCTGTTGTGATGATATTCTGGGGAAGATACGTTTATCTTACTAGGGGGTAAGACTTATTGATAGATGGGTGATGTGCTACCACTATCGATCGTTCTTTTACCAGAATTCCGAAAGTTGTGTGAGAGACAGATCACGGCACTTTGGTCACATAAAATTTATATTTGTTCTCGGGAATTTTAGTATCATTTGGCTCAACTTGAGAACCGGTGATGACTAATCAAAAGACTAGATTATTATGTCTCGAGAGAAGAAAACTAATAGCTACACAACAATACAAATAGAATGACACCAGTCGTATGTATGTAATTTCACTTTTTATATATTCAACACAAACTTTAACATTTCTGCATTAACCGGTAAATTAATAATTAATATAGTTCACGTGCTGGGAAAGTTCTTTAGCAGGTTTCCTTCATCCTGTGCTAACTGCGGTTACGATTTTCACTGTTCGTAGTTTACTAAATGTTCTAGTTTTCTCGAGGGTAGGACTCAGTTCATTTGCGGGTGACTTATCTACTCTGGCGGTGAGTCGGGTCGCCCTTGTAGCTGTGGGGTTCGGACGTGGCCAGGTAGACTCTTGATTGTTCTCCTTTGGTGCCACGGGAGCGACGGTCAGGCGTTCGTCTCCACAAACCTTATGATCCCAGGGCATGTCACCTGTAAAAGTCGGAGCTCTGGCTACAATATTCTCGTTAGCTATAAGTGTGCGGTCTCCTCTGCAAAGTGTCTATAGCATCAGACACCTGCAGGGTTCCCATATGCACAATTCGATTCGAATCTTAAGGCTAAGATACATCAAACCACATGCATACTGTATCAGAAACAATAATCTGTTTCTGTAACTATATATATCAAGAACATATTATCAATACTTGGCAATCAATATACAATAAACATACACATCTCAAAACTACTAGTGTTATCTTACTTGTAGACTCTGGGACTCGTGAAATCGTCTTTTACGTCTCTAGCACTCTCTTGATGAGATGGAGATAGATGGACACTGCAGTTTGTTCCTTTGGTCGACCCTCACAGCTGAGCAGTTCGTTTGCGACTGACTAGCTAAGATTGGGGCCCAAAGATATGCAAGAGTTCCTAGTAGTCTTCTGACCAATCGTTTAGCTCTCGTTTTCGTCAATCTCGCATATACGGGATTTTACGGTTTCAGTTGGAATATTTTTCACACCTATCCTAGTTACCGGACACATATAATTATCCTGGAATAGGAGTGTCAGACGTAGAGTGGAGGATAGATGCCATAACGATTACGCGGAGCTTGGGCTACTTAGTGTCTAAGTTACTCTGGTCACCGTGGAGTAGGCTATTTAACTGGGACGAGGTTATGGTCAGTTTTGGCTTAAGTATGCTATTTGGTCTTGGATCGCTAAGTCTGTTAGATGATATCTTGAGCGGTTGGCGGTGGGACTGTCTCAAGGAAGTTAATTTGCCGTGTGTGTGCTGCTTTTTAGATAACTGTTGTATTAACGTCCAGTTTCGTTCGATGGTATCTATTTTGCGCTAAGCTAATTTCCTACATTGTTGTCGTCACTATTTCTGCTGTTACATCTGTCACACTACAACATAAGGCACACAACAAAATAAAACATCTGTCACGCTACAACATACAACACCTGTCACACTACAACATACAACATCTGTCACACTACAACTTATGTCACACAACAAAATATAACATCTGTCACAACACAACATACAACATCTGTCACACTACAACATCTGTCACACTACAACATACAACATCTGTCACACTACAACATACAATATATGTAACTTTACAACATACATCTGTCACTCTACAACATACAACATCTACATACTTCAACATACAACATCTGTCACACTGCACCATCAGTCACAATACAACATATAACGTCTGTCACACTACAACATACGTGATCTGTCACACTACAACATACAACATCTGCTACACTAAAACATACGTCACACTACAACATAGGCTTACAGCATCTGTAACAATACAACATACACCATCTGTGACACTACAACAAAAGTGATCTGCCACACTACAACATGCATCTGCCACACTACAACATACGTCACACTACCACATACAATACATGTCACAATACAACATCTGCCACACTACAACATACAACATCTGCCACACTACAACATACGTCACACTACAACATACAACATCTGTCACACTACAACATACAACATATGTCACACTACAACATACGACATCTGTCAAACTACAACATACGTCATACTAAAACATACAGCATTTGGCACTACAATATACGTCACACTACAACATCTGTCACACTACACCAAACAACATCAAACTATAACAAATAACCTTTGACAAACCACACCATGGATTACGTACAACACTCAATACGTGTAAAATTACACCATTTGGAAACTACAACATCAGTCAAACTGCAACATGTGTCAAACTATAAGACATGTCACACTACAAAATACAACCTGTGTCAAACTACAACATACGTCAAACTACAACATGTGTCAAACTACAACATGTGTCAAACTACAACATCTGTCACGCTTCAACATACAACTTATAATCACAACATCTGTCAAATGACAACCTACAGCATCAATCTATAGCATACAACATCAATCTACAACATACAACACGTGTAAATTACAAAAGCACCATAGTTTACATCGGATACATTGAAGCAGCTGAGGGATCCATGGTCAGTTGTTTGGTTTTCATGAAAAATAAAGAGCATCAGGGAATTTGGAATACCTTAAATATAACCAGTGACTGTTGTAAGTTTGTAAATGAAAGTAAAGAGCAATAAGGACCACTTGAATTACCAGATCTTGAAATCAGCGGAATTGCTTCAGTGTTATAGTTTGATAGTTACACAGTTGGTAGCAAAACTAACTCACTCAATTTATCTGTTCCATTAGCTTCTGGTTCACGTTATATTTTCCACTACATCCAGTGCACAATCATGATCAATCCAGAAAACAAGCTTTTAATTAAACTTTTAAAAGACCTTTGATAGAAATTCTCGCACTAATCATCATCATCGTCATCATCTTCATCATCGTCATCATCGTCGTCATCGTCGTCGTCGTCATCATCATTATCATCATCATCAAAGTCATCATCGTCATCATCATCGTCATCACCGTCATCATCTTCTTCTTCACCATCATCATCATCACCACCATCATCATCATCATCATCATAGTCATCGTCATCATCATCATCATCGTCATCACCGTCATCATCATCTTTGTCATCATCATACCGTCATCGTCATCGTTGTCATCATCATCATCATCATCATCTTCTTCTTCTTCACCATCATCATCATCACCATCCACAGAAAAGTACCTGATTGTCCCAAGTACAGTGTGTCCTTCTATTCACCCGATCTCTCGTCTTGCAGACAGGTGCCAGGTATGTTCCTATCGGCTCGTCTCTCACCACAGCAGACTGTGAGGATCGTGGAGGTAGTGGGGGTGCAATAGCTGCCTTTGGAATTCCATAATCATCAAAATAAATGTTATTATTGCCATTATTAGGACCATCATCGTCAGCACCATCATTATCATTATCATCCTCCATAGGCACTGCAGACTGTGAAGGTGCAGCAGCTGTATTTGCCGTGACATCACACTGTGAGAGTGCAGTCGGGGTCGTTGTAGCTACAACAAAAGTTCAGCTGAGGTTAGGTTTAGCTAGCTGTGGTTTGTTTACATCCCTTTAATTTAATGTCGTGTCGTTTCTTTGATAGACGTTTGGTTTAACTTCAATATCTGTTTCGTGAAATGACGTTAGCCTCGTTTCTTTTGTGTTCTTTTCGTTTACTTTAGTGGATAGAAGGATACTGACTAAACACGGCGGAGATAGTAAATGTGATTTGTAACAGTCAAACATACAAAGAACCGGTAATGGCCTGTTTTATTTGGAAGGTTCGTGGAGGTTCTACAAGCATTTTTTCAAGGTTCTAAGATCCAGAACCTAGATAACTGAACCTTTTTTTGTTGTCCAAAAGGTTCAGCAACCTAGGTTCGGGATCTGAAAACCTCGAAAAAGGTTTTTGAACCTCCCCGAATCTTCCAATGACGACAGGCCATTAATGTACCACCATGTTCCTAACTCCCTGTGTGCGCGTGTGGGTATACAAGTGTGTTTGAGTATTAGACATTTGCGTTCGTGTGTGCGCATACATTTGTGTTGTGTGCGTGTTTGTGTGCATGCGTGTTCGGTTTTGTTGGTGTGTGTGTGTGTGTGTGTGTGTGTGTGTGTGTGTGTGCGTGTATGTGTGTGCGCGTGAACGTGTGAAACAGCACGAATGGGGAAGGAAATTTACCTTTTGTAGCACCAAATGGGGTAATTTCGTCTTTACCCATTTGTCTCCCGTTCCCCATTTGTCGCTAAGTGCGACGGAGTGCTATTTTAGTGCGTAGGAGTGCAGTTGTAGTGCATAAGAGTGTTTTAAGTACACAGGAGTGCACTATCCGGGACGGAGAAAATACAGTGAATTTTTGGAAATGTTTGAAGCAAAATTCGAGCTATTTCGTCGCCTATAGGAGACGATTTAGGTCAACTTTCTAGAGAAGGGTTAGGGTAAGGGCTAGTTGCAGCGCTGCAACTAACCCTTGCCCTAACCCTTTTCCATCAAAAAATGACTTAAAACCACTTTCCGATTCCTACATTCTAAAATTACCCCATTTGTGACCTATACAAGAATGGGTGCGTGGGTGTGTGTGTGTGTGTGTGTACCTAAAGCCGACAAGGCGAATTTGAATGTCCGCAGTTGGTTAGCATCAAAGATCAACTGGACAGTGTCCACGTGTCTGTCATCGCCATGCTGCTTGTCCACAGCGTCCAGCTTGTCCCCCAGACTGCTCACCATGCTCAGGACGGCGCTGTCCGAGGAACTCTCCACCACCCCCTCCACAACGGCCGCGTTGGAGGCCAAGGCGGCCCGTGACGTCTCCAGGACTTTCAATGACGTCATCGTGAGGTCTTCCTGCTTCTGAATGTCACGCTCCATTTGGAGACGCCGTTTCTCCAAAAGCTGTGCAAGATCATCGAATGTGACCTTGGCCGTCCGACGCATGACCTTGAACATGTCCTTGGCCTCCTCAATCTAACAAGGACACACGAACAGACATTCCAGAACGTACGATGAAAATAATTGTAGTCGCATAAATGAGATTATTAATTGTGTGCCCGACTGTATGAAATGATGGTTTAAATAGTGCACATATCCATGTCAGCACGCGATGCCATTCATGGCGGTGATGTAAAGAGTATGTGAAGAAAATGAACTTGATATCCACCAAAATGCAAGCTGCTTGTTAGAGAACTGTGACGTCAAGATGTCATGATGGGCTGTGTAGAACAATGAACTGGAGACGGTCAGGGACGTCGGAAAATATTAGCCTATGAGCTATAGCGTAAAATAATTCTTTCCTACGACAATATAAACTGAGGTCTACCCTATGCATGTATGCAATCCATCGGTAAGATTTTAAAGATCCTGACGCTCATTGTCTCAGTTGTCTACGGCGGTAGACAGTGCACATCAAACAGCAGTTTGGAGGTTTGAGTAAGACCCTGTTTTCCACAACCGCTTTGAGAAGATTTTTGAGCTGACAAAGCGCTGTGAAAGTATAATGATGGTTCATTCTATATTTATGTTGTGCCACAAACCTATAATGGCTATTTGGGCAGTGACACGGCCGCAAGACCTCAATGTTAAAACTTACTGAAAAATAATTCACACACACACAAATACACACACACGCACACAAATGCAATAACACACACACACACACACACACACACACGAATACAGAGCAATGCATGTTAGGCTTTTAAAAGATCACAATGAATGTGTTCTACCTGTCCGTGCAAGGTCTTTTCTTTCCGTCTCATGTCGCTGGCTCGTTGTCTCAACTTCTCCCTCTTCTCCTCCGCCACGTCATCAACCATCATCTTCCCCAAACACCCCTCGTGCCTGGTCGTGCCGCACAACAGGCAAATCATCTCCTGGTGGCAGGAGCAAAACAGCTCAGCCAGGCTTTCAGGATGAAGCTTGCACGTGGCGCGGTGCGCTCTAGCCAATCGTTCAATACTCAGATTGCTGAGATCTTCGATCAAGTGATCCTTCGTGGATGCATTCCTCTTGTGGACTTTGACGCAGCTCAAGCAAGCTTTGACGTCACACTGCATGCAGTATGACGTAGCGTTGACGTCATCGCAGAGGTTGCAGACGTGAGAACTGTTCAGGTCCTGCCGAATCTCCACCAGGGACATGACGGCCAGGTTGGTGGGCAGTGCGTCCACTTCGGCCTTAAGGTCACCTTCAACAAATCATCATCATCATCAACATCATCATCATCATCATCATCATCATCATCATCATCATCATCATCATCATCATCACCATTACCATCATCATCGTCATCATCATCATCATCGTCGTCTTCGTCATCATCGTCGTTGACATCATCATCATCATCATCATCATCACAGCGACTCAACCAAAGTTTTTTAGTTTTGAGGTTAGGTCAGCCAGGCTAGCTATAAATAGCTTCGCCGATGTTTCCTTTCTTGTCCCCTATACGCACTGTGTCCGGGGACGTTAATTTACTTAATGCGAAAAAAAAATCCTTTCCTTTCCTTTCACTGGAAGGGAGGGTGCAGGCAAGCTATAAATAGCCCGCAGCAAGCCTAATACCCGTCCCCTATACGCTTAATGTGTCCGGGGACGTAAATTTATTCAAAAAAAAAAATGTGGAGGCATTAAACAGTGCTGCTCACATACGCATTGAGCTGATGTGATCATCATCATCATCACCACCATCATCATCATCATATATTATCATCAACATCATCATCATCGTCGTTGATGAATGAATGAATTAAAATTTATTAAGCGCATAAACATTTCTACACAAAAAGCATGATCCCAGCGCTGGGAACAAACAAGTAAAAATTGAACACTTAATACAAGATGAGCTAAGATTACACCCTCCCTCACTTCCTCTCTCTCTCTCTCTCTCTCTCTCTCTCTCTCTCTCTCTCTCTCTCTCTCTCTTACACACATACACACGCACCCAAACACACTCAGTAACACAACCTCTCGCTCTCAATCTGTTCAACCAAAAAGTTCACCAATAAATCTATACCTGACTTGTTTTGTTTTGATTAAGTAACCCAATTAAATAGCATTATTAGTAATAATACTGTAATATCAACAATAATAATAATATCTTATAACAAACCTACGGTTTCATTCATACCCACATGCTATGTTTTCTTTTTATTGATTGATGACTTCCTGTCTGCAAAACATGTCTTAATTTCTCAGAGTGAGATAATAAAGTTTTCTTGTATCTTGCTATATAACACACCTTGTTGTCGTCACCGTCATCATTAACATCGTGGAAGTCGTCATCATCATTCTCATCATCTTCACCACCATCATCACCACCGTCAACGGAATTATCATCATCAACCGACAAAAACAACAACAACCTCAACAACCATACACATGTATTGGTTTGTACAGTAGCAGCTGCAGTAGTGTTCATCGAACAGGGATTAACTCTGCCAGAACATGAAACAACTTAATTAACGAGAATTCCTCTGTGTTCTACCATTACTGAAGGTGTATGTCCTTTGTGCGCTTTACATCACACATCAAATTTTATTGAAAATCTTTTCATCGAAAAAAAAAGGCACGAACACACGTCATGTAAAAGAAGGAGAGGTGATCTACATTTGTAGGTCCTCCATTGTACAAACTGTACATGGTACAGCCAATTTTATTTAAAATATAGAATTGTGCGTGCATTTGTTTGTTTTGCGTGTGTGTGTGTGTGTGTGTGTGTGTGTGTGTGTGTGTCCGTGTGAGTGAATATTTAAAATCATTAAATAGACGTTAAAAAATGAAAATTGAACTGAACTGACTCGTGGCAGACATTATATGTGGACATGTACCTGTGTCGGAGACGACAGGTGCCCGACAGAGGGGACACCCTCCCTCTGGCCCTGCCTTGCCCAGCCAGTTGAGCAGACAGGCCTTGCACACCAGGTGAGTGCAAGGGAGTATCTTGGGCTCTCTAAAATCCTCGAGACACACCGAGCACTCAACGTCGGTGATCGCAGAACTGGTCGCCATGGTGACTGAAAAACGACAGTGACAGTTGTATTATAGGCAGGCGGAGAGAGAGACAGATAGACAGACAGACAGACAGACAAAGAAAGAGACGGGTAGAGAGAGATAGAGACAAAGAGAGACAGAGGCAGAGAGATAGAATGTATTGAAATTATAGGCGAGCGTTGTGGCCAAATGGTCTAAGGCGGGACTAACTTGCCTTGTCCACAGGCCAGAAACCAATGGCACCTGACAGGTGTGGGATCGATCCAGCATCTGGGAGTTATGTTTCTTCGAATATTATTTACTTTCGACTCGGGCAACGTCTCGGGGGTTTTCTCCGGGTACTCCGGTTTGCTCCCCCAACAAAATTTCAAAAACACAACTAATTCACACTTTTCTGCTATCCTATGCACCAACGGGAATCCCCTCTATGAAAAATACTACCGGGTTTTTTTCTCCGCGTGTTTTAGTGAGTTATTTCCAAATATTCAAGAATAATAACATGTGTCACTGGCCACCTGTATCGTACCCTCACATATTTTTATTTTTTTTGCTGCAGTTTATTATCCCTTTCTATCGCCAGTGGCGCGCCTAAACCCTACCTACCTAACATTATTTGTGAATTTTTGAAAAATATTCGGAAAAACATAACGCCCAGATGCTGGCTCGAACCCACACCTGTCAGGCGCCATTGGTTTCTGGCTTGTGGACAAGGCAAGTTAGTCCCGCCTTAGCCCACTTGGCCACAACGCTAGCCTAACATAGTCAGTTAATTTGTGTTTTGTGAAGGTTGCGACGGCGAAGCTATGGAAAACTACAAGAGTTTTCAGGTCCTGTTTCACTTTCTGTCGATGATCGACGCACCTCCGAAGTCGCCACAAATACAGGCCTCTACGATTGTTTTTTGCATTCTTTCACTGAGCATGTACTTCCTCCACCGTTTTTATACTTATCCCACTCGTTTTCTGGCTCTAACAATCGTCGTTTTCGGCAATTTGCCATATTTAAAAGTCACGCATCAAGCTTTGATAAAAGCAAAACAAGCCAAACCGGAACTTATTCATATAACCTCGTTTTAATTTATAATGGCGATACCCACGAGTTTTTATGAGAGGTGCCGGAAAGTTGTGAATAGTAGGTAGGTTGGGTATGGGCGCGCCACAGGCTGCGACTACGCCTTCCCAAGGAGAGGCGGCCCAGAATTTCCCGATAAAAAGGGACAATAAAGCGTTACACCCCCCCCCCACACACCCCCACCCCCCAAAAAAAGGAAAAAAGAAACTGCTAAAAACTGTGTGTGTTTTTTTTTATGGGGGATTAAGTTTTCAGCCTAATTATCAAGTCTAATCTTCCGAGGAGAGAGAGATAAGATAAGATAACAATTTTATTTTGCAAGGTTAAAAGAGTAAGCGCTGTATGCGCTTTTTTTACATCTTACCCTCTGGGCTTTAACGATAACTATTAAATACAACTGAATGTTTTAACATTCACATCATAAAACAATAACAAATAAAGAGAAAAAAAAACAAAGAGAGAGAAAGAGACAGACAGACACACAGACAAGGACAGAGAGAGAAAGAACTACATCACGTGCATTTACTACTCACCCACCCACCCGCTCTACCGGAAGATGACGATGTCGAGGGAGACAAATGCCTCCTCAATAATGTTATTTCCCAAACCTCGATCACCTCCCTTGAATTAGGAATGCGGAACCGAAACCAGAGTGCTCCAATTTTCTTGTTCCTCTGCATACAACTCCAGTGCAAGCTTTTCTTCTTTTCTTCCTCCCCTTAGCAAACAATCGGTGTGAATCTTACCATCTTGTTGTATCAATTTTTATTCATTAGATTAACATAAGTTGTACTGAAAAATCTCATCATCAATCAAAATCCAAGAATTATTTGACATTCTACATTTTATTGTGATCGTCGAACTCTCAGCCAAAAATGTACTTTGTCCATTGAGAAACTCGATCAACCTGTCATCGCCACCCAATACATTTTTTGAATTTCACAATGCCACGGTCTGTTTCAGTGTTAAAAACAGCGTTTTTAATTGTCAATCTTTTATAGATCAGCAAAGAAATAAATCAGCTTTCACAACGTGAATCATGAATGTCTTGACAAAATTAATATGCAGAAACTTACGTATTGAGATGATTGAGCTGTTCCTGTTGCCAACACCTATCACTGTTGGGTCATTATTTGCTACAATGTCAGTGGGGGGAGATCAAGGCACGTCTGATAAGCTTGCGCAGGCACCCGATAACATTACATTTACATTTTATACTATGCGATCGGTGGTGGTGATGATGTTGTTCTTGGTGGTGGTGGGGGTGGTGGGGCTGGTGGAGGTGAATATCACGGACCGGTTTTATAACTATTTGGGTCCGATGACTTTATATTATTGTTAGTTTTATTGCGAGAAGAACTTGGTAATTTTTTATGAGAGCTACATTTTAATTGGTTGGACTGGTCACATGACAGCTCACTAACGTACGTTCCAAAAAAAAAAAAAAATCTTCGTAGTCTGTTCTTTTCTTGATTATACCAAAGAGCTTATTACGGAAAGAGGGGGAACTTCCATTATGTCCTATACAAAAATGCGAGACGCTCTCATGGATTATTTCCCTTTGCTCGGGCTGGCTATATTTCACCATCTGCTATATGAATGATCTGTGCGTGGTAACTTATTGAGCCTATTACATTGCAAAAGAACATTTTTATGGCAACGTTTGCAAAAACCAAACTTTTAACTATCATTATTATTAACATTCCGCTACTGCTGTCTTTTTTTCTTTTCTTTTTTTTTTGTTTATGTTTACTTATTGACATTTATTAGGTGCTTTTATGCTGCTTATGTGTGTATGTCATAGGTTCGTTTTCTGCCCTGGAATTTATTATTTTTTAATCAACGACAGATATTTTAAAATAAAAATATGCATGACAGACTGTTTCATTTATTCAAAACAGTGTAAATCTGTCATCGTGAGAGAGAGAGAGAGAGAGAGAGAGAGAGAGAGAGAGAGAGAGAGAGAGAGAGAGAGAGAGAGCTCTGTCATTCAATCAATTAATCACAATAAAGCACAATAACAAAATGTTTCACTAATAGTGTGAATTTAATTTTTATCAGGTGTCCCCCTAACCCCCAACCCTCTCACCTCCCACATCACTGGCTTAATAACATCAGTCACTTCATGGAAAATAATTAATTAATCAGAGAGAACAATCAGATCCTAGACTACAACATTCCACGCAATATAGATCTAATGCGCAGAAATTCACAGATCAGAACAAGGACTGAGTTTCTACATTACATTTTTGTCCCCGTTTACACTCAAACGAAAAGGGATTACAACAGATCAAGGACCATTTTTGTGCCTAGGTAAGGGGTTATCTTGCACAGTATTTGATCACGAGGAGAAAACAGACTTAGTCTAATTTAACTTGTTAACATAAGCAGTTTGACGAAGCCAAACTGCCAATCTGACATCTACTTTTGAAATATAAGCACAAATATAGTCAAACAACCTAGTAATAACGTAAACAGTGAGCGACCTGTTGAACGTAAACTGTCAGCAAGCAAACTGTTTTGGATTTAGCACATAGGTATAACATGAATCATTCAAGCCGCTCTCCGATTGTTTTAACACTAACAACACTGCAGCGGTCTTAGTTTAGGCCTACATAAACACAAAAAAATGAAGTTTTTCAATTGCAATTTACCTTTCTTTGTCTCTTGGAAATTTGAAAAAGGACTTGCCAACACAATATTTCTTGTATCTGGCATTATGGCAAGTGATAGCTGTGCAAAAGTCACCGCCCTGTTTCACTCGGTCGCCTTTTGACTTTCTGCCAAGAGCCATTTTCAGCATATCGAATGTTACACTCCGTTTGATGTTGGTGTTTTTCTTTATCAGTATTTGATTCAGCCCCGATGCTGAAGTCCTGATAAGGTGTAACTCAGATTCGTTTATTCACACAGCCTGCTCAATCAGCATACAAGTCACAAAGTCGACGTATGAAGTTTTCCGCTTTTATTCAGCACACATCAACAACTGCATACAATTCTCAACTCAACTCAACAACTTTCAAATTTACTTTCCAGCTTCACTATCAACAACAATCTCTCAACAACAGTGCGGCACACAATTTTATAATCTCTCTCTCTTTTCCCGAAAAATTTCGAACCCAGTAGACTAAAATGACGCACTACAGCCAATCAATTAAAAGATCGTCATCACTGACTTACGTCATACATATTTCTTCTCCTTCCCCCATACTTCGATATTTATCCCGAAACTTCGATCGATAGTAAACAAGCGGGTCCAGAAAATTCTACAATGATATCGACCAACAAAAATTATCAACGTTATACAAAGCCTCTCCTAACAACAATGCAAACTCAAATCAAAGGTAAATAAACTCCATCATTGAATACTTTGCAAAACGAAACGATTAGATCTATCGTGCGCGCTTCCGACGTACTACCATTCGCGTTTCAACGTAACATAACCCCCCACTCAAGAAGAAATTTACCTAATTTCTTTCAACAATGTTGAAACGTAATGCACAAACAAAGTACAGAATTAAGACTTATTTCAGACTGTCTGAACACTATCAACGTTCTCAGTTCATTCACACAGAGTCAATGGTTTTCATCTTCAAATCTGTCTGCATATTGTCAATGTTCACAGTTCATTCACACAGAGTCAATGTTTCTCATCTGCAAGTCTTTCTGGGTACTGTCAATGTTCACAGTTTATCTACACAGTCAATGTTTTTCATCTTCAAGCCTGTCTAGATATTACCGATGTTCTTAGTTCACCAACACAGTCAATGTTCTTTCATCCGCAAGGAAACGACGCACCCGTCAGTTGCGGTCGTCATCGGCCCAGGGTCAAAGACAGTGATCTCGTGGGCTTTCCTGGAGTCAGTGCATCCTCCGTTGTCTTCCTCTTCCGTCGGATGTCCGACGCAGTCGACGTTGTCAGCTCCCAGAATGCATTCGCTGGGTCTCACGGTCAGGTTGGCTTCTGCGGGACGGTGGAACAGCTCCCTCAAGGTCTGCAGATGCTCCTTCCAGGTCTGGGTGTGGACTTCATGTTCGACCAAAGTGGTAGAGCCTGGGACATCGCTGAAGTTGTGGGGAAACTCGCCCATAAGGTCCTTGAGCTCCATCTTTTGACCTTCCGTCAAGCTTGGTCCTAGCTTAACATCATCGATGCCTTCTTTGCTGTGGAAGTCTCCCAGTTCCAACAGTTCTTCGCTGTCAAAGCTGTTGTCGGTCACAGCTGCTGTGGCTGCGTGCACAGTCTCTGATGGCCTTTCCACGTACAGCTTAAGGAGGTTGGCGTGGTATATCTTGGAATGCTGGCCGACCTTCACCTTGTAGTCGTTGATTCCCACCACGGTCTCCACTTCGTACGGGCCTTTCCACTGCATCAGCAACTTATTATGATCAGTAGGTAGCAGCACCAGCACTTTGTTGCCAGGTTTAAACTTCCTGTTCACCGCCCTACGGTCATAGTAGTGCTTTCCACAGTCCTGGGACTTCTTCAGGCTTTCTCTGGCTATCTCGAGAGTCTGCTCCAGCTTCTCCCGTAGCTCAAACACGTACTGGTAGCTGTTCTTCACCTCTGGGGTCTCTACTTCTTTCGTCCACAGTTCTTTTAGGATGTGCATCGGCCCTCGGATGGTTCTTCCGTACAGCAGCTCGAACGGAGAGAAGCCGGTGGACTCCTGCGGTACTTCTCTGTAGGCGAAAAGCAGGGCGTTGATGTAGCGATGCCATTGTCTGGGCTGCTCGCTGCACAGTTTCTTCAGGGTGGACTTTAGCGTAGCATTGAACTTTTCGACGAGCCCGTTGCACATCGGATGGTAGGGTGTCGTAGTCAAATGCCGGATGCTCAGCAGTCTGTTGACCTCCTTCATGCAGTCAGAGACGAACTGCGTCCCGAGGTCTGTCAGAATTTCTTCAGGCACTCCAAGTCTACTGAACATGTCCACCAGTGCCTCTGCTACAGTTTCAGTGTCAATCTTCTTCAGAGGCACTGCTTCTGGGTACCGAGTCGCATAGTCCACTAAAGTCAGTACCCATCGATGACCTTCTTCACTCGGAGGTCTTATTTCGCCGATTAAGTCTAAGGCCACCCTCTTGAAAGGTCGGTCGATCAGAGGCATCCTCTGCATAGGCACTTTCGGGACCCTTCCTCGAGGTATGGTCTTCTGGCAAATGTCACATGATCGGCAGAAACGGCTGACGTCCGCATGAAGTCCTGGCCAGTAGAATACCGCCTGGATTCTAACCGACGTCTTCTTGATACCTAGGTGACCTCCCATGATTGAGTCATGCGCTACTTCCATCACCTGGCGCCTTAGGGGTAACGGTACCAAGACTTGACGTAGTGGTTTCCCTCCGTTGACCCTCGGGTGCTGGAAGATTCGGTACAGGATCTTGGCCTTCACCTCAAAATAGACCGTACCACTGCCTTTGGTCACGTGGTCTTGGCGGTTCCTGTACTTGTTTAAAGTGCTATCAGCTTCCTGGAGCTGGATCAGCTTATCTTTGTCCACGATGGCAGCTTTGGAGTTGTCGGCGACCTTCAGTGGCGTAGACATCTTGTCTCTCTTGGCCTGGGCCCTGGTGGTGACAGCACCGACGATCTCTGGTCGGCAGGGCTGAGCCGGAGTAACCACATTGTCCCGTAGCAGCTCTGTAAGGTCTCCATCGGGAAACGGCAATGGATCCGCCTCCACAACTTCGACGCGTTGGGTTGAGGCAGGACTCCACTCTGGATCGGGGTCGTCGGGTCGTCTCGCGCCGTCGATATTCCCGATCATCAAATCATACAGCGGCTTCTTCAGGCAAACCGCTTCGACTTCGCCTATGTAGAAAGGGGTGTTGACATGAATCTTCGCAACTGGCGCTTTCAAACATTTGCTGTCGGCCATAAGTGTCCATTTTGAATCGCCAGTGAACTGTTCTTTAGCGATTAGGTCTTCTCTGACGATGACCCCACTACAGCCAGAGTCTCTTAAGACAGTCACTTCATGATTTCCGACGCGTCCCTTTGAAACAGGCATGTTCTGGACTGTCACAGCTGCGCTGGCGACGACGGGGATAGATTTTCCGTTGGCAAGGAGAAGTTGGCCATCGGTCATGCACTCTTGCACGTCCGCAGGAGTAGCTGTGCGCTTGGTCTCACTCGGAAGAATGACGCTCCCGCCGCACACTTGATGGTCAGATCTACTGGTTTGCCGTTGATTGGAGAACCGCCTCTGCCGGTTGCCCGCCGCTGCGTTGTCCGTACTGCTCCGCTGTCCGCTACTTTTGTTTTGAGGACAATTAGCCGCCCTGTGGTCTGTAGCGTTGCAGGTGAAACAGCCTCTTGAATGCCCTTCCCTGGGAGGTGGCGTGGAGTCCGTCTGTTTCTGGTTCGTCTGGCTCCCCTGGATCTGGTTCACATGGTTTCCAGTCTTCTGAAAATGTTTCGTCGCGCTGGGTGGCCCCAGGGTTTTCCCATGAGCGATAAGATATCTTTCAGCAGCCTCGGTCACATCTTTAAGCGTCTGCAGCTTTTGTTCTTCTAAGTGGGTCGCTAGGTCCTTGTGACAGGCATTGAGAAATTGTTCCTTCACGATCAGGTCATGGAGACTGTCGTCGTAAGACTTCCTTTCGCCTGATAACTCCACCCACTTGTGTAGATATGACGACAGGCGCTCCACAAACTGCTTTGGCGTCTCGTCTGACTTAGGCCGGCATTCACGGAAGCGTTTACGGTAGCCCTTCTCTGTAAAGTTGTAGCACTGCAACAGGGCCTCTTTCAAAGACGTCGTAGTAGTTTTGGCGTCATCGTCCGACAGTCTGGTGTAAACTTCGAGAGCTTGCCCCGTCAGAAGTGCACTTAGTCGAATCGCCCAGTCTCGAGGTTGCCAGTTGGAGCTTTTGGCAACCTTTCGAATCTCGCCAGATAACTGTCGATCTGGTCCTTCCCGAAAACAAGTTTCGGTTATGCTAAATTAACCCTCTAAAATCGTTATGATAAACGAAGTCGGTTATAGGTCAAGTAAAACCTCTAAACTGTATTATAACGATGTTTCGGTTATTGTAAAGTAAACTTAAAAACTTTACTGTAAAGCGATTTTCGGTTATATTAAATTTTCGGTTATACATAAAGAGTTTATTTGGTCCAGGTCACTTTACTATATCGAAGTTCACTGTATATATATATATATATATATATTATAATATCTATTATATATATATTATATATATATATATATATATATCCTTTTAGATTTTGTTCAACCCCTTTCTGCCAGAAGTCAGCCATCTTGATGCTTCTGGAAAGTTTCTTTTCTGGAAAGTTCTTCTTTTTCTAGGAAAGTTCTGACTGTAGAGTTCTTTTTTTGGAATGTTCTTGACTGTGCTGTACCTTTCTAGACTGTTCTAGAACAGCACGCTTTCGGCAGTAGCGCTGATTGCTTGTAACTTGTCGCCTTCGTTGGACGCAGGCCCCGGCAGTCCTGCGGTCCTCGTCGTATGCGACGCTGCACACGCTGTGTGTTGATGTCTACGCTCATGTGCTGTGCTGAAGTAGACGCGACGTCCGCTCGCCGCTCTCTGTAACACTGGCGATGTAGCTCCGAGACTGTCCCTCAACAAAAAAAACAACATTATCATCATCAACAAACAACACTATACTACAAATAATACTACGCAGAAAGAAGAAGAAGAAGAAGAAGAAGAAGAAGACACGCCCTTGCAGTCAACCCGAAGTAGAAGAAGAAGAAGAAGAAGAAGAAGCTCGACGCAACTCGTTGGCGGCTACCCTCGATGACTGCCTCTCGTAACGTTGACTCGCTTGTTGTAGCAGTTGAAACCCTTGGCTATGGCGTAATCGCGGCTTGACCCCCAAAATGTTACACTCCGTTTGATGTTGGTGTTTTTCTTTATCAGTATTTGATTCAGCCCCGATGCTGAAGTCCTGATAAGGTGTAACTCAGATTCGTTTATTCACACAGCCTGCTCAATCAGCATACAAGTCACAAAGTCGACGTATGAAGTTTTCCGCTTTTATTCAGCACACATCAACAACTGCATACAATTCTCAACTCAACTCAACAACTTTCAAATTTACTTTCCAGCTTCACTATCAACAACAATCTCTCAACAACAGTGCGGCACACAATTTTATAATCTCTCTCTCTTTTCCCGAAAAATTTCGAACCCAGTAGACTAAAATGACGCACTACAGCCAATCAATTAAAAGATCGTCATCACTGACTTACGTCATACATATTTCTTCTCCTTCCCCCATACTTCGATATTTATCCCGAAACTTCGATCGATAGTAAACAAGCGGGTCCAGAAAATTCTACAACGATATCGACCAACAAAAATTATCAACGTTATACAAAGCCTCTCCTAACAACAATGCAAACTCAAATCAAAGGTAAATAAACTCCATCATTGAATACTTTGCAAAACGAAACGATTAGATCTATCGTGCGCGCTTCCGACGTACTACCATTCGCGTTTCAACGTAACATCGACAAGGGAGCATAACTCGTACATTTCGTCTCGCGGTTCTGTACCAAGTTCCTCCTCTTTCTATCATTAAGCTCTTTGATTATACTAAAGATTGGTTGTTCTGGACTTCTCGTAGCTGTGTCTGCAGGTATATATTGTTTATTATTTCAAATGTTGTATGATAAATGTAATAGTATGATTAAATGATTACATTGTATAATGTTATGTACTAAAATTAATAATAAATAATTGTAATATTAGTGTGAAGGATGGAGTGGGGAGGAGACGAACATGGTGGTTCACTGTAATATTTGAATAAAGAATTGATTTCGGATAATTATTTGATTTGAGGTTGAAACTTCAATTGCAGTGTAAAGTATTACGTTTATTTGTATAAATGAAATTAATTGGTGTTGTTGACGTAATAATCAGTTGTTATAAATAGTTGTTGAATTTTTGTGTATGTTGTGAACCGTATTCGATATGGAGAAAATTCATTGTATTGCAGTACTGGTCCCGTCACATGGGGAGGGGGAGAAAGAGAGAGAGAGAGAGAGAGAGAGAGAGAGAGAGAGAGAGAGAGAGAGAGAGAGAGAGAGAGAGAGAGAGAGAGAGAGAGAGAGAGAGAGAGAGAGAGAGGGAGAGAGAGAGAGAGAGAGGGAGAGAGAGAGAATGAGAGAGAGAGACAATGAGAGAGAGAGAGAGAGAGAGAGAGAGAGAGAGAGAGAGAGAGAGACAGAGACAGAGAGAGGTGTAATGGTTTAAAGAAATTATATGTATCAAGAAGCAAGTATGTAGCAAGAAACTTCGTTGTGGTTAACTCATTTGTCTACAGAAGTCTCTTGCTGCGGGGGCCTCGAAGAAGAAGAAGAAAAAGAGGACGGATGAGCAGTCGAAAAAGAGTAAAGAAGAAGAAGAGGAGGAAGCAGCAGCAGCAGCAGCAGCAGCAGAAGAAGAAGAAGAAGAAGAAGAAGAAGAAGAAGAAGAAGAAGAAGAAGAAGAAGAAGAAGAAGAAGAAGAAGAAGAAGAAGAAGAAGAAGAAGAAGAAGAAGAAGAAGAAGAAGAAGAAGAAGAAGAAGAAGAAGAAGAAGAGAACGCAGAAGAAGAGGAAGAGGAAGAAGAAGAAGAAGAAGAAGAAGAAGAAGAAGAAGAAGAAGAAGAAGAAGAAGAAGAAGAAGAAGAAGAAGAAGAAGAAGAAGAAGAAGAAGAAGAAGAAGAAGAAGAAGAAGAAGAAGAATTTAAGTCCGTGATCCACTGGAATCTCCAGCATAATTCCTATACATATACATCATGGCTAAAATAAACACAGGGAGAAGTAATTAATAATGTACACTTTCTCCGGTACAGCCACTGGTCTGCAATAATACAAATGTGAGAAACAACAGTGGGTCCCGTAGGGGCTACCTCGTGGTGTCGAAACCGGTCGCGTGTGTCAGCCACGTGGTCAAGCAACGTTTTACTTACATTCACAATTATAAAACATGGCAAGACTTCACAAACATAATCCAATAATCATATCAATAATCGCGGTGAGACAAAAGATTGATCATTTACCTCTGTGACAATATCAGGCTATGGCTATACTGCGATGAATGAATTTCACCCGTCACCTGCATAGTCTTCTGAGAGAGCTTTCAGCGTGTGCTTCCTTCTCGGGTGAGAGTTAGGCAAAGAATGCTCTACCTAACCTTGTGGTCAGCCAAACCCCGCGAAATCTCGTGATCCCTAGCGCCCTCGTGCCTGCGGGGGGTTCTGAGTATAGGTCAGCTGGAGTATGTCAGGTCTACCTTAGCGAAGAGTTTTCCCTACCTATGCTTAGAACAGTCCTGACTTGTGCCGTCTGCTAGGCATCGACTTTAAGATACAAAGGCCAAAGCAGGATAAACTTTTAAGGCGAGAAGCCTTAGTGCAGGGTCTAAAACTAGCCTATTGCTCTAGGAAGATGTTAAAGTGTTGGAGGCATCCCTGACGCACACCGATTGTTGTTCTGAACCAGTTTCCCATTGCGCTGTTGTGGGTTGCCTTGTCATACAGGCTTTTCATAACTTCAATAATGTTAGGGCTGATGTACACTCTCATGATTGCCCACAGAGCTGCATGCCAGACTCGGTCAAACACTTTCTTGAAGTCTACAAACACATGATAGATATGTTGTTGGTGCTGTAGGTATTTCCTGCAAATTATTTTGAGGTTGAAAATCTGTTTAGTGGTACTTCGCCTTGCCCTGAATACTGCTTGTTCTTCAGCTATGATTTGTTGAGCTTAGGGTTTACACTTGTTGAGTATTATTTTCAGGAGGACCTTACTGGAATGGCTGATGAGGCTGATGGTGTGGTAATTTTTACACTCCTGAAGGTTACCTTTTTTGTGAAGAGTGATGACAAGCGAGTATAGGTGTCCATGGTGTAGGCCACTCCCCACTCTGCCAGATCTTGTTACAAATAATGGTGAGTGTGCTAATCATAGATTCTCCTGCTTGAAGCAATTCCGCGGGTATGTTGTCCACTCCCGCTGACTTCCCATTCTTCATCGAATGCACTGCTGCCTCAACTTATTCTCGGAGAATTGGGAGGATATCTTCTTCTCTGTTCTGGGGACATGCTAGAACTGATGGGTCTCCGTTTGGTGTGTGGTTGTAAAGGTCAGAGCAGTACTCTGTCCATCTATCCAAGACTTCTTGTTATTCTGTAAGGCATTTGCCAGACGTGCTTAGGATCGTGGAGACTGTGACGGTGGGTTCTATTGTTGCTGGGCTCTGCACAATTGAATGCTATTACCCATTCGTCTTTCGTCTGCGGAGATTGGCTAGTTAGATCACCCTATGATTAATCTTAATACACTTATATTTTTGGTCCGGTCTGTGTGAGGATGGGGTTACAGAAATAGGGAGAAAAGTGTAACAGATTCACTGACACACTAGCTCTCGCACGGCTATGAAACATAGGTAGTCCAGCCACTTGTTAACAGTAAAAATCACACATTTATTTCCTCTACTCTATATCTAATTACTACATTAACTTAAATGTCCAAAACGTAGTATAACTAGGATTAACTTAACAGTCCAAAAGTCACTTCGAGTGGTTCGGAGAATGGGTAGATCTTTGATGGATTTATTCTGTTACTGTTCTCGATACTTGCTACTATGTCATCCCTGGGCTTTGTTCTTGCTTTGCCTAATGTTGGTTTTTTTCAGGAAGAGTGGACTACCGCACAGTCCCTATAGATTAGTGTTCGTGCACTTGTTCTATGGAACTTAGCTGAAATGCTGAGGTGTGGTGCTGCTGTCTCTTCATTTCGTTTGTTGACTACTGAGCTATTGGAGCTCAGTGCTCACTGCTCAGTTGCAGGCCACGTGTCTGGGATTGGTCCTGATTTGGCTCGGAAGAGTCCGCTGGACCTAAAGCAATAACCATGTAATGTAATGTAATGTAATGTACATGTAATGTCTTGGATGACTCTCAGTGGGGTCTATCTCCTGCCTGCTCGTCTTTTTGACAATGTCAGGCAATGGCTAAACTGCGATGAATGGATTTCACCCGTCACCTGCGTAGTCTTCTGAGAGAGAACTTTCAGCGTGTGCGTCCTTCTCGGGTTAGGTTTTAACAAAGACTGTCGTTAACGGTGTGGCCAACTAAAGCCCGCAATATCCCATGATCCTTTGCGCCCGCGTGGGAGCTGACGGATATAGGTCAGCTGGATTATGCCACGGCCTACCTAGCGAAGATTTTCCCTACACATGCTTCGAACAATCCTAACTTTTGTCGTCTGCTAGGCTTCGAATTTAATTTACAAAGGCCAAAGAAGGATGAACGTTTAGAGGCTTGAAGCCTTACTGCAGTGTCCAAACTCGCCTCTTGTAACAGGCTCCCTCAACTGAAAAAAGGCAATGACTACTGGATTCGACCTTTTTCTACTACAGACCCGAGTTTAACACTGCACTATCATAGGGTCCTATTTACAAACTAATAAAGTTGCTCTACCTGCTGCAATGCTATGCCAGGTAGCTATGGACACGAGTGACAGGGACAAATTCTGGTTCTGTGGCCCTTAGTTGGGTTGGGTGGGTGACAGCTGATGTGTCCTCCGCGAGATGACGACTTAGGTAGTCGGCTGCGTGGTTCTCTTTGCCGGGGATGTACTCGACTTTAAAGGAGTATGCCTGAAGGTTGAGTGCCCATCGCATCAGGCGAGAGTTCAAGGACTTGGAGGCTGCCAGGAACGATTGCGGTTGATGGTCCACCTTAACTGTGAAGTGGGTCCTTTACAGGTAGAATTGGAATTTCTGTATGGCCCAGACCAGTCCAAGACATTCCTTCTCCGACGTGGCGTAGTGTGTCGCGGCGGGTCTCAGTTTTCTGCTGGCGTAGGCGACAGGAAATAGCGTCGCTGAATTCTTTGGGTCGCGCTGTAGCAGTACTGCTCCGAGGCCTAAGTCACTTGCGTCGGTGCGAAGAACGAAGGGCTGAGTCAAATCTGGTAGATGGAGTACTGGCGCCGATGTCATTTTGTCCTTGAGGGTTTGGAATGCTGTCTCGAATTCGGCTGTTGACTACTGAGCAATTGGAGTTCAGTGCTCGCTGCTCAGTTGCAGGCCACGTGTCTGGGATGACTCTCAGTGGGGTCTATCTCCTGCGCGGACCAAGCCTGCTCGTCTTTTTGACAATGTCAGGCTATCGCTATACTGCGATGAATGGATTTCACCCGTCACCTGCGTAGTCTTCGGAGAGAGATTTTTTAGTGAGTACATCCTTCCCGCGTGAGGTTTTAACAAAGATTGACGTTAACGGCGTGGCCAACTAAAGCCCGCGATATCCAATGATCCTTTGCGCCCGCGCTGGGGCTGATGGATATAGGTCAGCTGGATTATGCCACGACCTACCTAGCGAAGATTTTCCCTACACATGCTTCGAAAAATCCTAACTTTTGTCGTCTATTAGGCCTCGAATTTAAGTTACAAAGGCCAAAGAAGGATGAACGTTTAGAGGTTAGAAGCCTTACTGCAGTGTCCAAACTCGCCTCTTGTGACAGAGACCTTGGGCCGTTTAACACTTATCAGCCTCTTCACAGTCTGGTAGGCCTCCTTGCTGTTGTTCTTGCTCAGACTGTTCTCTATTTCCTGGCATTGATCTTCTATCCAGTTCTCCTTTGCTGTGCACATGCCTTTTCGGATTTCATTGTTGATTGGTCACTTTCGATGTCTGCTCCTGGAAAAGTGCGTGTCCTGCCAATGTTGATGCTTGATCTGAAACGTGTATTGACCATGATGTAGTCGATCTGGTTATGATGTTCCCCGCCCGGACTATGTCACGTCCATCTTCTGGATTTTTGTGGAGACCAAGAGTGTTTGCCAGTATCGGATTGTTGTATCTAGCAAACTCCAAGAGTCTCAGATCTCTATCATTTTTCTCGTCGTTGCAGTGGGGTCCACATGTGTCTCCAGGTTGACACAACTTCCAGACAGGTATAATATATTTAAAAGTTTATGGTACATTCGTACACCTGTCATTTGGTCTGTCACATGTCGAGAGGCGTAGCGAGATGATTCTGTGAAACACAAGCTGTAGGATCTCGCCACTGAGCTAAACTGCACGCCAACCTTTGTCTCTGCTTCATAGAACTGCTGCTTGTTGTCCCTCGCTTTTGTCTTCACCAGTTTGAACTTTGTTTTAGTTTTTCATGCATTCCATTATTTATTTATTTCTGGTGTCCCCGCACTCAGCAGCATGTCCAGTGTTAAAGTGCGTTTAACGTTGTAGATAGATATACTGCTATACAAGTCATTAACATCATGTGTGTACCTATGATTCTATACATGAGTATACCTGTGTTCCAACGTGCATGCCAGCGTCCTTCTAAGGTTGAAAATCTGTTCAGTGGTATTTCACCCTGCCCTGAATCCTGCTTGTTCTTCAGCTATGATTTGTTCAGCTTGGGGTTTCAACCCGTTGAGTATTATTTTCAGGAGTACCTTGCTGGGATGGCTGATGGTGCGATAATTTTCACACTCACACCCACCCCCACCCCATCCACTCCCACACACACACTTCATAAAATATTACAAGGGAGTTAAACTAGGACAGGATTTGAATAGCCTCCCCCACACTCTTATAAAGATTTTTTTTTTAAAGAGTTAAACTGGGATGAAAGAGAGTTAAACTTGAACAGGATAAGGACACCTCCTTTTTACCCACTCCCCCACCACTTTCCCTCCCCCCCCCCCCCCACACACACCCACCTCTATGAAACAATACAAGGGAGTTAAACTGGGATAGGTTTAGAAAGAAAAACCTCCACACACCCATAAAACATTAAAAGGGAGTTAAACTGGGACAGAGCCAGAACAGCCCCAATCCCCTCTCCATAACACTATGGGGAAGTTAAAGAGGGTCAGATCCAGAACAGCCTCCAAACACACCTACAAAACCTTACAGGGGAGTTAAACTGGAACAGGTCGAGAACAGCCCCCCACCCCTTCTCTCTCTCTCTCTCTCTCTCTCTCTCACACACACACACACACACACACACAACACACACACATACACTCCGTTAATGTAATACAGGACAAGGGAGTTAAGAATGCCTCCCACCCCAGCACACACATACACACATGATGATGATGATGTGATCTTGTAAGGCGCCAAAAATCCATGTACGTAGTGTTCGTGCTCTATGTGCACTAAGACGGTGATTCAGCCATATTAAAACAGGTAAGTTTTTAGTCCTTTCCTAAAGCTTGGCAGGGATGGAGCTTGCTTCAAGCTCAGGGGAAGGGAGTTCCACAGAGTGGGTGCAGCATTTTTGAAGGAGCGCATTCCAAGAGTCTTTTTGGTTGTGTTGCTTGTGCGCACACTGGGGGTTTCAAGTCTACACTGAGTCCCTGACCTGAGTTCGCGTCTGGTAAGGGGAGACCAGTTCTGTGAGGTAGGTGGGAGCAGTGCTCGTGAAGCACTGATAGGCCAGTGCCAGGATTTTGTAGTCCAGTCTTTTTTCAACGGGCAGCCAATGAAGAGAACGAAGTCCAGGTGAAATGTGCTCATTCCTTTTTTGTTTTAGAACAATCCTTGCTGCAGTATTTTGAACAAGCTGTAGTCTCTGCAGTAAACCCACACACACACCCACTCACACACACCCCTCAATAAATACAGAGGGGTTAAGCTGGGACAGGTTTAGAATCGCATCTTCCACACACCTATAAAACATTCAAAGGGAGTTAAACTGGGACGGAACAGACTTAAACTGGGACGGAGCCAGAACACCCCCCTCCCCCTCCCCTACTTATTTATTTATTTATTTATTTATTTATGTTCTTTCTGTAAAGCGCTATGAGCTCTAGTGAGGAAGGGCGCTGTACAAATGTTAATAATAATAATAATAATAATAATAATAATAATAATAATAATAATAATAATAATAATAATAATAATAATAATAATAATAATAATAATAATAATGTTGATGATGATGATGATGATGATGACGACGACGACGACGACGACGATGATGATGATGATGATGATGATGATGATGATGATGATGATGATGATGATGATGATGATGATGATGATGATGATGATGATGATGATGATGAGTAGTAGTAGTAGTGGTAGTAGTACGTATAAGTAGTAGTGGTGGTGTTATTAGACCCTACAACTACTACCACTACTGCTAATACTACTATTACCATTATTACTACTACTAATACTACTATACAATAACTATTAAATAAAGAATTAACTTCTACTACTACTGCTGCTGGTACTACTACTACTACTACTACTACTACTACTACTACTACTACTACTACTACTATTATTATTATTATCGTGTATTTATTTATTCATTCTTTCATTTGCAATATTTTTTACATTTATTTCTTTTTCAAATCTAACTTTTACAGTTGGTTTAATTCATGAACTTCCAGTTGTTGTTGTTATTTTAAATTAAAATATTGCTTTCAAAATAAGTGTTGGATAAAATTTTATTTTAAAATGAACACTCCCTAAAATTTTGTAAGAAACGGTTACTCCCAAAGTTGATGACGACTTCCTGTCAATGGCTACTTTTGTCTTCTGCCTAATGTGATGATATGTGATGACTCGAAAACTTGACAGCAGTGCATTTAATTTTGCTGCATCAGAAACATCAATGCAAGCGTGCCAGAATGGGAAATTGTCTGACTCGGTGTTTCGGCATCATTGATAGAAAGTATACACCTTTTTTTTATACCAAGAAAGTTATTTCGGAAGTTTGTTTTGGTTTCGACTTGTCACGAGATCCGCCTCCCTTATTTAGCTATAAATGTAGCATAACATAGCATAGTTCGGCATGCAGGCTAAAAGGCCTTTGGCCCTCATAATCAATCTTGATGAGGGTCCCAAGACCCAAACCCTTGGCCTCAGTGCCTACCAATTTAGAATTTTTTGGACTCCCAATTGGTGGAGTAGATGCTGTCCTTGAATAACTTGTCTAGACTATTCTTGAACGCATTCAGTGATTCAATTGTAATGTTTTATTTGTTATTTATGTTATTTATATTCATAAAGTTTGATAGGCCAAGCATAGTATTAGTAATGACAAGATTCTCACTTGTCCTTCTACTTCTCATCCAACTTTTTCACTTCATCATGTATAGTTTTAATTTGAAAGTAATATTGAACACTATTGTTTGTGCAGGCGAAAGTTTTTGAAGAGCAAATATATCAACAGGGGAGAAAGAGATCAGTCTATAGAGGTGAGTGTTTATTATGATGTATTATTATTATTATTATTATTATTATTATTATTATTATTATTATTATTATTGTTATTATTATTACTATTTATAGTGGCAATGTAATCGAGTGTGATTGAGGGTGCATATAAATACTATAGAAAGTATATATAATACACATTGATTATTAATATGACGTTGATTATTAATGTTATTATTGTTATCATTTTGTTATTGTTATTGTTTTTATTGTTTGTGAGGGAGGGTGGACAATAGTTTAAAAATACTTAGGGAAGAACTGAGGTGTAGGAGGTGGAGTAATGGGGGGGGCAAGGAGGGAGGTTTATTTAATCAAAATGGGCCAGATGTCAGTCAGTGACTCAGTCTGTCAGTCGGTTGGTCCATTGAAAGCCATATCTCAAGAACCACAGATTTTGACCAAAGTTATGCCACAAAGGTCAAGGTCACTGGAGTCATTTGTTGCTATACACGTTTTGCTCAATATCTGAAAAACAGTTGAAACGATTTTGTTGAGGTTGGTATAGAGGTACTGCCAGTCTATCGGTCCGTCACTGTGTCACTCCAATTTAACTTTTTTGTTCAAAATACACTTTTTGCCTTATCTCAAGACTATATATATATAGCTGAACCCAAATTATTCTTTTTTTTTATTTCGCGGTACTTGAACTATTGCTCAGCATGTTCTATCGTTCATATAAAAATTGTACTTTCTCATTGTGCTTCGCCATTTTCTACGTTATTTGGTGTATCTCAAAATTGTCTGAGCCCATTTCTCGGCATTTGGATAAAAGTTTTGCTTGCAGATAGTTCAGACGGTGGCCTATCATTTTACGTTTTCCTTTGGCTTCACTAGGATAAAGCCCTGTGAAGAAAGCAGTTTTGTAACGTATAAAGTTAAACTAAATTCACTTCAGTGAATAAAAAGTTAAATAAAATGAACAAACAAAATCACTTTTGAAAATGCTTAGGTTTCAGTTAAATGCTTGTGGGAATGTCTGGAAATATATTTAAATTTATTACCATATTTTCTGTTCTTTTCTTTTTTGTTTTCCAGTATGAGCCGACTGATGATCCATTGTTGTTCACTGTAATTTTCACATTTTATTTCCCTGTTTTACTATAATCTTTATTATAAATTGTGTTTTAAACCATACAGAAAGCCACAGTAAACTGCACATTGTTATGATGTTTGCCCCATATAGAATTCTGAAACACTCATCATCTCAAGCTTGAAATAACCAGTCGCACAGTCAGTTTTTTTCCCGGAACTCTTTAATGCAGTAGAATGTTGTTCATTAATTTAAACCTTGTTTGGTTTGTAGTTTACAAACACACATGAAAACACACACACTCACATGCAAACACAAACACACACACACACACATGTACAGATATACACCAACTCCTTCCCATCCCTCAACCTCTTTCCTGCCATTCATTCATGTAAAAACTCCATAAGCACCTGCCAACCCTTACAGCATGGCTGAGACTCGTCAAGACCTTCTCCCTCTTTCAGGTCTCAGCGGATGGCGATATAGGCCTACCCACTAAGCCGGGTGAATGAGGCGAGACAACTATCTATCCCTCCTCCTTTCTATGGCGGGAAGAGAAAGCGATGTCCATGCAGTTATGTCATTCTTCAAGATAAAATGCAGTTTGCAAATTGGTAGGCCTTCTCGTAGTCAATTGAGACCTGAGAGAAGCGGGTAAAGGCCTTTGTCTAGTCTCAGATATGCTGCATGATCCCAACACACTCTCAATGGCCACAGAGATCTGGCAATATTAAGGGCGCCCTTTTGGTGCTAAATCCACATTTTTTTGAGAGCTTGTTTTTCAGATTTGTGTGTGTAACTTGTTGCCTAGGCCTGACTGATCACCCATCAACTGACTTGTCAGTGTTGATGTCTGTACAACTATTGACAATAACAATAAATAGATACATAAATGTTTTGAAAAACCCTCACTACAAGAGCAAGTAAAACAATACCTTGAAAAGGCTGCGATGTGGTTAAAGTCCTTGATGACAGTGGATTAAAGCTGGCCCTCAGAGAAAACTCCTTCTGTGGGCTGACATGTTGACAGGTAAAAGGTTTACAAGCGAATGATGGACCCAGGCAGAGACATTAGAAAGGGAAACCGGTAAGTACACCTCACCACCGGAAAGGATTGTACCATGTGATTGTGAGGTCATGGAATAATAGTTTCACCAACAAAAAGTAAACTTTTTAGTTTTAATTTTACTACAAACTAAAAAACTAGAAACAACCAATGATTTAGTCATGTATGTACACACAATGACTGCAGTGAGGGTTTTACATGGTGAGGTTCTCCGCAGATATTTCTTTACATTTTGATAATTGCCCTTTCCGATCACTCTTAGTGCTTGATTTTGAATGTATATTTCCATCAATAACCCCTGCCTGTGCCGCACAACCCTGTGTGTGTGTACTGTGCGAGTGCTGTATCAAGGAAGAGTGCGAAGACTGACGTCTTTCTCAAAACATGTTTGGATCCCCTGTGGCTACTACTGCATTGCTTGTGCTGCTTGCACTGTGCCCTGATCACTTACACTTTACTAAGGTTTATGTATGGAAGATGATGATGATGGGGGTGATGATGAGTTGTAGTAAGTAGTCGTGAGAGTGCTATTGGCTCAGTGGTGTTGACAGTGTATTCAAATGTCAGGTGATAACATTGCAGTGTCTACAGGCAGGGGTTCAAATCCCAGGATAGCCTGCAGTAAAATAATACTGATAATAAAAGAAATTAAAATAAATAATATAAAAACTACAAAAAAATTTTTTAATTACATCCCTACTCCTTTGGATGAGAGTATAAACTGAGGTCGAATCTGTGCATGCATGCATTCCATCGCATGGACTTTCAAGATCCTGATACTCATGCCCTAGTGAGTGCCGGCTACACACATACACCCAGCATGCATTAGGTCCCTTCTCTCCATCCCCTATTGCACAGGATTGTGCTCAGTAGTCTGGGCGTCTGGCCATGCGACTAAAGGCTGCATGTGGGCACCTTGGGCGGCTTGAGTTAGATCCTGTATCGGCCAGTGCCTTGAGCTGCTCTTGGGCTGGAAAAGCACGCTATATAAACGTGATTCAATTAAACTAAAGTAAGAAGTAGTAGAATGTTGTTGCAGTTCTAGGAGAGTAGGGGATGCAGAACAATATTTTTTTTTTATGACTGACATTTTATTTTGAAAATTGTTTATTTTAGGGAAATTAAGGCCTGAGTCATTTTGTTTAAAATTTTAAACGGAATCTAGTTGTCACAACGTTTGTTGTGGAAATGCCATGCTAGTTTACGTTTGTCTACATACATGTGTGTTACAATGTGGAAATGCCATGCTAGTTTACGTTTGTCTTTACATACATGTGTGTTACAATGTGGAAATGCCATGCTAGTTTACCTTTGTCTTTACATACATGTGTGTCTTACAATTTGAGAATGACAATCGGTAGTTATACGTTTTTTTTATTGGAGTAACTCATTTTTGCCATTGAATAAAGCAAACTATTGACTTTGCGTAATTAATTTGGAAAAATAATGTCTCATTCAGTTACTAAATACTTGGACTGCCTCATGAAACATTTCATTGCATTTAATTATAATAATTTATTTTATATAGTACAAAAAATAACCTGTTTGGTGTAGACACTGTTCTTATGCATACTTCTTCTACTGTTTAGAGTGTAAAACCTGTTCACAAGCTACTGCCCGCAATTCATTCATTATGGCTTACAGCCGTTGACAGGATGGAAGGGAACATTTTAATTTAACAGAACATTTGAACATTACCGGGTTGATTATGTGGATGCATGTGAGTGTATGTGAAAATATTCTATTTTCTTTGAACACACTTGTCTTATGATACAACCGTTCACGTGGGTGTGCAAGTGCTTGTTTTTGCTCTTCAATAATTCTATTCTCTTTCTTTCTTTTTCCAGTTTGAACATTTGATGGATGAGGTGAGTATAGTTTGGATTTAATATTATTGGATTTGTTTTTAAAACCGGATTTTTACAAACAAGAGTTAGCAGCAATTTTAGAGAATTTTTCAATGTGTATACGACATCTTCTAGCATTGTATTTCTTTGTTTGTGCATCTGTATTTCTCAATGTGTGTCTGTCTGTCTGTTTGTCTGCTGGTATTCTGTGTCTCTGTGTGTGTCCGTCTGCTTGTATGCTGGTATTCTGTGTCTCTGTTTGTGTGTGTGTGTGTGCATGTGTGTGTGTGTGATTTGCTCAGTTTTTCTGTGTGTATGTACTGGTTTGCAACATGGCCCTAACACAGAATTTTCTATTCAATTTTTGCTCAAGCTGAGCAAACCTTTATGTTTATGACTAACTGTGTGTCACCCATGATGTATTTGACCTTGGCTTTCATTTCCCAGGCTGCATTTTCAGAAGTTAAGCGAACACCAGCCCTGTTAATACTTGGATATAAAACATCACTCCATGTACTTGGATGGGTGATGTTCAAGCAGAGAGAAATGAAACAATGCGCAGCAATTGCTTCTGTTCCCCTAGCTGTGAATGGGTACCTGGCTATCTTCAAATGTGGGAAAGGCAAACAGCAAAGGAGAGTAGATGGGCTCCACATTCACAATTTGACACAGCTGTACCAGAGAAAAGAGAGATGTCTAATGCCTATATCCTGTTATATGTCATAAAAGTTATGGGGCGAATCTTTACCAATTTTAAGAAGGGTTAAAGTTCATACTTTTTTTTGTGGGGTATTGTTTTATAGTAGTGTGTCATTTGGAACTTTTTGAGATTCATAACTTTATTAACATATGGTACAATGTTTTATTTATTGCAATTCATGTGTTATGTTATTGTAATCTCGACAGACATGTAATGTTGTTATAAAATTATTACTTTTCCAGGAGACTAACCATGGTGAAATGAGCAGGTAATGGAGGAATGTTTTTTCTTAATTTCATTATTTTTGTTTATTGTTATTGTTATTTTTCCACATCACATGATGAGAAGAGGAAAATTAAAACTTTCTTATTTTAAAAAAAAAAATTAATTGACAACTTTAATAGCCTTTGCCACACCATATCAACTTATCCCAACCTCCAATCTTTTTAGTATTAAATAAGACCAAAGGACAAGTATCAGAAGTGTGTGTGTGTGTGTGTGGCTAGGTAGAAACATAATAATAATAATAATAATAATAATTTATTTTGTATAGCGCAATTCAAACATAAAATGCTTCACAAAGCGCTTGATCACACGCAGCCACACACAGATACACACGCATAATAAATCTATTCTGCATTTAAAAACAAGACAACATGTAAACCTAGTAAAGGTAACAAACCAACAAATAAAAGTATAAAATCAGTCAATCAATCAATAAACTTATATAAAATAAACGAATAATTTCACAGAAAAAAATTTAAGAGAGGGACGTTAATACCAAAAGAGGCAGATCAACAATGCCTCATCTAAGACGTAAAGTGTAAATGGTGGTGAAATACAGCAGTTTTAAAAGTAGAATAATCGTTTAATAACTAAACATCATTACAACATATGACAGGCCAGATGAAGAGAATAAAAGCTTGTGTAATGGCATTAATCTGGTTTAAAAAGAAAACATATTTGTGATTCACATAATAATAGTAACAACACCAATAACAATAATAATAATAATAATAATAATAATAATAATAATAGCAGTTTCTAATTTCATTTACAGTGAAAACAAGTTAAGAGGGATCAAATGTCATTTAAAAAAGCAAAACAATTTTAAGACAAGTACACGCATACGCACATGCATCCACGTACACACGCATTCACCCACACATTCACACACACACACACATTCACACCCATATTCACACACACACACACACACATTTCAGGTATCAGCGCAACAGGGTGTCCGCAAGGGAGGATGTTCTACAGGTGTAAGAGGAAGAGATAGGTTTTCATTTGGGCTTTGAAAGAGTCAAGAGATGGAGATTGGCGAAGGCTGCATGGGAGTTTGTTCCACAGGGTAGGAGCATAGACGGAAAAAGCTCTTTTGCCAAATGTTCCAAGAGAGTAGCGAGGAACTGTCAGAAGAGAAGCGTCTTGAGAGCGAAGAGTGCGGGTTGGCTTGTAAGGGTTGAGAAGTTCAGAGAGGTAGACAGGAAAATGTTGGTTATGAAGAGACTGATAGCAAATAGAGGCAACTTTGTAGTCAACTCTGGCTTTCACTGGCAGCCAGTGAAGAGCAGTCAGAGCGGAAGTGGCACTAGCGCGTCGGGATTGTTGGAGCACCAGCCGAGCGGCATGGTTCTGAATGCGCTGAAGTTTTTGAAGTTTGTTGTTAGGAAGACCAGCCAAGAGAGAGTTGCAATAGTCAAGCCTAGAAAGGATGAAGGAGACAGCAGCTTGTTGGCAGAATCAACAGAAAGATATTGGCGGATTTTGCTGATACGACGAAGATGGAAATTCAGAGATTTGCAGAGATTGTTGATGTGAGATTCCATGGACAGACTCTCATCTAGATGTACACCCAGATTCCGAGCAGAAGTTGAGAAAGGGATAGAGTCATCATTGACTTGCAGAGAGTGTGTCGAGAGCTGGCGGAGCTTGCTGTTGGTACCAATGGCGATGACTTCAGTTTTATCATCATTCATCTTCAGCTTGTTTTCTGCCATCCAGTCTGCGACAGAGCTGATGCAGCGCGACAAATCACCAGCAAGGCTGGGGATGTCAGCTGGAGGAGCGGAGTTGTGAATTTGAGAGTCATCAGCAAAGAAATGGTACAGATGATCGAAAGTTTTGATGATTGAGCTGAGAGGTTGAGTGTACATGGTGAAGAGGATAGGTCCAAGAACAGAACCCTGTGGAACTCCAAACCTCAGAGGAAAAGAAGAAGACTGAGTGTCATTGACAAGAACAGATTGAGTGCGGTCAGAGAGGTATGAACGGAACCAAGCCAGAGCCGTCCCAGTGCAGCCAAACACCGACTGGAGACGTGCACAAAGAATGTTATGGTCTATAGTGTCGAAGGCTGCGGATAAATCCAGCAGCGTCAAAATGGACACCCGGCCTCGGTCAACCGCCATGAGCAGATCGTTTACTACAAGCAGCAACGCGGTCTCAGTGCTGTGGCTCTTTTTGTAGGCTGATTGAAACGGCTCAAGCAGGTTGTGGGTCTGGAGATGAGAAAGGAGTTGAGAGAGAACGATTCGTTCAAGAACTTTAGAGAGGAACGGAAGGTTGGAGACAGGTCGGTAGTTTTTCAGTATTTCAGGATCGAGAGTAGCTTTTTTCAGAAGAGGAATGATGAGAGCATGTTTGAACGAAGGAGGAACAGAACCAGACTGGAGTGAAGAGTTCATGATGGAGGTGATGACAGGCAAGAGATCATCAAGACATTCAAAGAAAAACTTGTAGGGCAGAGGGTCGAGAGAGCAGGATTTCTTGGGCATGTTGAGAATGACTTTTTTGACTTCGTCAATGGTGACTGGTTGAAATGCACAGAGAGGAGTCCCAGAGAAGCTCGGCAAGTTGGCAGCACCCGCAGTATGAGAAACGGCATCAAGACTTTTTCGGATGTCCTCAATTTTGCCTACGAAAAACTCGCCAAACCTCTCTGGAAGACTCTCAGGAGGGATGTTTGAAGGAAGCGCCCCGCTCGCAGCCACACCCATCAGTTCGTTGCTCAAGCGGAAAAGTTCACGCGAGCTGTTTGACCGTTATTCTGACATACACTTGAACCTCTGCGTACTTTCTTTTGACGGACCCTGTTATTTTGACGTCAAAACAGTGTTCCGTTAGGGTTAGGTTAAGAGTTGGGGTTATAGTTAGGGTTTTGTTTAGGGTTAAGGTTAGACTAAAAAAAATGGATACATTTGTAAAAATGTCAAAGTAACGTATGTAGAGTTTTATGAAAGTCATCACAACGGCGTTTCTACATGGTTGTGTGCATGTTTGTGTGTATGTGTGTGTGTGTATGAAAAGTGCGTACTTATGCATGTGTGTGTGGATTGAATGCTAATGAGCTGTTGACTGTGTATTTGAGCAGCTTGGGATAGATCATGTCATGTATGGACAGCTGAAAGAAAGTGATGACTGTTACCTTTCAGATAAACATTGTGTCACTCTCTGTGCAGAACCATGTTTCACATTTTTGCCTGGTTTGAAAAAAAAAAACCAGAAAATGTTGTTGTGTTTTCTGTAAAATATCTAGGACAGCAGATTTTCACACTGGTGCTACACTCTGATTGATTGATTGATTGATTGTTGCTTTAGGTCCAGCGGACTCTTCCGAGCCAAATCAGGACCGGACAACCCCCGATCCGCATAAAAGATCTGCTGAAACAACCCTAGTGGAAAAATTGAATGCCCTCCCCTGGCCAGTCACTTTACAATAAAGACATCAAAACCTAACATACCAGTGACTGCTGATATTTATGTGCCTAAACATAGCATACTCTAGTATTGTTTGGCATATAGGTGATCAGCCTTAGTCCTCCTAATCATGTTTAATTCTTAATACAGATTATAGACATAGACCCTAGGTTTTCTTGCCCACCCAAATGAGTGCAGTGAGTAGAACTCATGATATATTTTGTCCACCTCATTTGTAAATAATAATAAATAATAATAATAATAATAAAATAATTAATAATAATAATAATAATAATAATACAGGATGCTATATACGCGCCTTTCCCCAAATCAATCAGGCTCAAAGCGTGGCGATCTATACCAACATACACGCTCACCTGTCTCATCCACCCTCACACACACCAAATACACATCCATCACTCAAACAGGTGGTGTAAAGGCAGGGAGATCACTATTAGAAGACGGAAAGAAAATCGAATTTTTATTTTTGAAATTTTTATATTGACTGCGTCCTGTACCATTATTGAACTGTTGCCTCGACAGGGAGACTATTCCATGTTGTTATTATTCTATGAAGATTGGTTTAAACAAATATTTTATTCAAGGAAAACACATAATTACAAACAAACAATGATTTACAGAGTAGGCAACAAGCGAGCTTACATAAGCCCACCCTATATAACAAACTTTCTACATAATAATTGACAGGCAACTGATAGTTACATATACACAAAGAAGAATACTACAATCTAAAAAAATCAATTAATAAAGTAATCGTAATAAAATTAATCAATTTAAAACTAATAAGGTTTAGTAAATAATTAAACGGAATATACAGGTAAGAATTAATTACAAGTTACTCAACAACAACAGAAAAAGAAGATTAGTAATAAACTGTTTTAAATAAATTCAGAAGTGTGGTTTAAATAACACTTTTAGCAAGCTTAAATTTCCTCTTGATTTGACATTTACAGTCGGAGCTGTCAGAATATTTCATGTTATTATTCTGTTAATACAAAACTGTTTTGTCAGTTGCGAAGTTCAAGGCTCTATATTATAACAGACAAATCACATTAAGCCTAAATGACTTGTCCCTTTCTAGTTTTTGGTGGTGTTTACTTACTTAAAAGTTCTTGACAGTGTTCTAAACACATTCTAAATGTGGCAGTGCAAGAGAAACAACAATGGGGAAAAAAAGTAAAAATGTACGCACACAAATTGAGTTGCAAGGTTCCACATGATAAATTTGTTGTAGTTGGAAAGACTACCTTTATTAAGAAGTAGAAAGGAAGGTATTTTTCTGATTCAATGAAATCATTCTGCTATCAGCTTCTATATTCTGCACTATGAAAATAATACAGATGACTTGTGTCCGTATGCAATCAGAGGACATCTAGAGCTAAACTCAGGTGCTTTCACAGTGTCATCCTATGTGAGAATGGTAGGTTGGTACCGACACCATTTAGACTTATTTATCTTATGATCCATGGTCCTTATCTTTTGTCAGTTGTGTGCATGCGTTGTTGACCGACTGTAGCCATCCAGATATTGTTTGTGATCAGTGATTAGTTTTATCGGCCCTGTTACTGTGATGTGTGGCATGATTGCTGTACAGTAGATTTTACATGTTTTTTTAGCCTCTTGCATGCAATGAGATTTCAACACAGACTATTTTCACTGTTTTTTTTCTGTTTCTTTACATACTGCATAGCATTAATTACATAAGTGATGTTTGGTACGGGTAAATAATCCTGTCAGAGTTCTATTTTAATGTAGGTGTGGGATGTACACAAAGGGCAAAGAGACATAAGTTAGACTGTAATGTATCGAGCAGCTGAATCAACCATTCAATAGTTGTTAACATCTATTCACTTACTTCTTGGTCTAAACTCACCATGTGTACATGAAATAACGACATGAAATAAATGAAATCTCTTGTTTATGACCGAGATTGTACTATGAAACAAAGCAACAAAGGAATTATTTCCTTTCTGTGGAAGACAGCCATTATCGTCCAATCTTTATGAAAATTAGACTGCTTTTTAAAATGTATAACCCTTGTAATGTTGAGTTAGATCTTTGACTTCTGGGGGATTATGAGAAGAGGAAGATGACGAAGAATATGATGATGATGAGAGGAGGAAGAGGATGTGATGATGATGATGATGATAATGATGATGATGTGATAGTCCTATTGCTAGCTTGGATTTTGGAATGAAGTGTTTAGAAGAACTTTGTGATGTGTTTGTTTGGTGTGCGTTTTAGATTCTATTCTATGTGCTGCTGCGCAAAATGGTTTTCAGGTTAGTTTAACAACGTGCTGTTGCATAGGATGTGACTAGATTGTACAACCTGCTGTTGTTTATGTCATCATGGGCTGTGTAAGTTTGCCACTTTTTTAGGTGTTTTTTTTTTTAATTTGTTTTTGTTTGTTTGTTTGGGAGGGGGGGGGGGGGGGGTTGTAGACAATTTCATATTTTAATATCCCTGATTTTGGAATGATTGTTGTGCTGTTTTGTTTTGGTGCCAAGACTCCTAACTGACCACGAGAAGCAACTTTTGAAGTCCCGACAGTTTGATGCCATTGTGCATGAACAAAGCCAAATTGATAAGGAAATAGATGAGAAGGTAGGCCCTGCACTGATCTGTAAAACCCTTTTTCTCCTTCTTTCCTTCCTCCTCCCACCACTCCTCCGTGTCAATATATTATTGTTGTATTTGCAAGCTGAGTTACAGTCATATTGTTCTTAAACATGTGTCATTTTACACGATGAATGTTGTAGGCATCCCCCGTTGGGCTTCCGGGGGTTTCAGTATAAATAGTATCCCCACTTTCTGGAAATTTAGTGCTTTAAATTCCCACTGTTGCTGTCTTTCTCATTTGCTCTTTCTCATTCCTGCTCTGTTCTATCAATCTGCTATACTATCTTCTTCTTCGCTAGACCAGTCACCAACCTTTTTTCTTGAAAACTCTTCCGGGACAAGACTCCTTATTTGTGTGTGAGGTCTGTTGGATCAGTTTGGGAATATTGGACGCTTTCTGCCAGGTTTCAGACGCTTTCAGAGGGCTTCCTATGATGTTATTATTTAGCAATGTAGGCATTTTATATGTATATGTTTTGTTGATGATTTATAATGATGTTTGTATTCTATTTTGTTTTTGTAAACGGGGGTTTGATAAATTAGAGTACAGCCTCAGCGTCCCCTGTGTGGGATGTCTTTATTGTAAAGTGACTGGCTGGTGGAGAGCTTTCAGTTTTACCACTAGGGTTGTTTCAGCAGACATTTTATGCGGATCGAGGGTGGTTGTCCGGTCCTGATTTGGCTCGGAAGAGTCCGCTGGACCTAAAGCAACAATCATGTAATGTAATGTTGTAGACATACTGTGTGCAACTGGTCTTTTCTTGTCTTACCATCCATTTTACGTCATGTCTTATGTGCCTTCAATGTGGAACAAGCTGTGCTTGAGAATTGATTGATTTACTTTGCCGCTTCATCCAAGCCAAAATACTTTTGTAACAATTACGATAAAGTTTAGTAAAGCACATTGTAAAATATACTAATTACAATATTTAGTATTATTGTTGGTGTTCTTATGTTGTCATTGTTTATGCATGTAGTGCATGTTTGTTTGAATATTTGTGTCTCTCCAGTCATTACATTTGCAATTGGGATTGAGTGCATTAAAGTGTATATTTCTGTATGTGTTGTTTTGTAGCCACATAACTAAATTTTCCAAGTTAGCTAACACTGTTCAAGAGTTGGATAGCACTACATTATATTTTCGGAACTAAAGCCGCTACTTTTTTTCTTCCACGTGGTGTATAGTCCCAGAGTGGCTAATAGAATTGTTTATTTTCTTGTTGCACCTCCACGATTATACGATTATATCGAAGCTCTGAGATCAAAAGTTAAAAGTTAAGCATGTTGGGATGAAATACAGAATTCAAAGCTTTTAGAGGTTTCACTTTCAAAGTCCAAGAGCAGGAGCCAGAAAACAAGAATTAAAAAGCATACAAACTGGTGTTCAATACATTTTTGTTTTCCTTTTCCTATTTTCAAGAAATTATATTTGGAAATATGTGTGGGGACATAACTTACAATAATTATTATGTTGGTGTATCTTACAGTCTGGGCTATGCATTAACCTTGTTTCATAGGCTTGGTTGGGCAAGGATAATGACAATAAGCGTGGCTGACAGTAAGATCCTGCCTGGGGCCGTCTTCTCGTCCATAAGGTCAAACGTTGCTAGGGAAATTCATCCTATGGGTACAAACAGATTTTATATGTATATCCATGCTGTTCATTAAAAAATATATTGTGCCTTCCTGGAATTTACATTTATCTTTCAGCTATAGGTATCTTTTGCTGGTGGTTTCAAATGTTGATGCAAACGTTTGCAGCCATACGAGAGAAGAGAGAAGTGAGTCCACCACTGTATAAAATCAGCTGATGTTTTACTGGCAGTGAACATCGAACAGGTTAACATCAAATGCTGCATCACTAGCGTGTACTATTTAAGACAAAGAAGAATGGGGTTGTGTTAGATGCCACCTTTTAGCAAGGACAATTACTGAGAGGTTTGTAGGCTAGGTTCTGTTTATAAATAAAATTATAATGATGATTAACACGATGATGCTTCTGATGCTGTGTACTGCTGCTGATGATGATGACTTGTAATCTCCATTTATTTATTAATCAAGCTGGCTCGTCAAGAAGAGGAACTGAAGCGAGAGGAAGAGGCGTATATGGAGGCGAAGAAGGCGTCAACCAGAATCGCCAAACTTCAGCGAGCCAAAGAACAAGCTGCCAAGAAAAACGCTACCATCAACGGGTCTCGATCCTGGCTTGGAGATGATGAGGAGTGGGAAGTGTAAGTTGCTTAGCAAGAAACCAGAGAGATAGATAGATTAATTTGATGTTTCATCGATAAATTTACCAAAGATTATAAAGATCCTACGAACGCAACCTTTTTCAAGAAAATATTTCCAGGAACTTTAGTTCTGATGACAAACACACGACCAAAGCAGTTTGCCTGCCGAAATTGTCCCATGTGCAGCACAACAAGACGGATGGCGAAGAATCCCAGTACCGGACCTGAAAGAAGATTGGTGGTGTGGCCCCCATTGGACGAGAGTATAAACCAAGGCATAGTCTGTGCACGCATGTATTGCAGGGCATGGACTTTTAAAGATGCTGATGCTCATGTCCAAAATGGGTGAGTGCCTGAAACATAAACACAGACAGAAGCACTTAGGGCCTATTTCTCACCTGGGTATTTCAGGACAGCTCAGTTTTACCTTTCGCATAAAGCAGCCAGTGTACACCTCGGGCAGCTTGAAATGGGTCCTGCAGTCGGCCTGTGCCTTGAGCAGCCCTTTGAGCTGGAAACGTGCAGTATACAAGACTGCAGTTCTAAATAACTTGTCCTATGAAGAGAGCGGAAAAGCTCCTCCAATGTCTGTTTTGACTGTATCTGGCACAACCCTTCAGTTTTTCCTCAGTTTGCTCTTCCCTTCTTTTGTTGCAGCGCTGGAGGAGAGGATGACTTTGAGATATTCTTGGCCAATGTAAAGGCCAGGTCAGTAGCAGCAAGAGCTCAAATACACACAGGTCAAGGTCAGTGGCAATGACTTTTTTTTTTAATTATTTTTTTAACAATTATTTTCCATTGTATAAATGTTGGTTTTTGATTGAAACTCTTTTTGGTAAATTGCCTTGCATCGTATTGTACTATATAGGCAGTGTTACGGTGTAATTGATTTTATTTTTTTTAATAGCAGATTTTTGTGATTAAAAGTGAATTATCTCAAATTATTGTGATTTTTTTTTGGGGGGGGAGGGGTAGAGGGGAGGGGAAGGGGTGGAGATGTGGGGTCTTATATGACATTGTAGTCAACAGACATTCAATTAAGCAGTTGAATGAGCAATCTTGCCACTGTAGATTGTTCTAACCTATAAAGGGAAAAGTGAAAGCCCCAGTTGAAAACCTGTCTTGCCTTTATAGGCATGACAGTTTCACTGCGGCAACAGTACCCCCGTTGGAGTGCCGGGGGTTTCAGTATAAATAGTATCCCCACTTTCTGGAAATTTAGTGCTTTAAATTCCCACTGTCGCTGTCTTCCTCATTTGCTCTTTCCCATTCCTGCTCTGTCCTATCACTCTGCTATACTATCTTCTTCTTCGCTAGATCAATGACCTACCTTTTTTCTTGAAAACTCTTCCTGTACAAGACTCCTTGTTTGTGTATGAGATCTGTTGGATCAGCTTGGGAGTGTTGGACGCTTTCTGCCGGGTGGTCACTAGGGCTTCCTATGATGTCATTATTTAGCACTATAGGCATTCTATATGCATGTGTTTTGTTGATAATTTATAATGATGTTTGTATTCTATTTTGTTTTTGTAATCGGGGGTTCGAGTAGTTGGGGTAAAGCCTCAGCCGTCCCCTGCGCGGGATGTCTTTATTGTAAAGTGACTGGCCGGTGGAGGGCATTCAATTTTCCCACTGGGGTTGTTTCGGCAAATCTTTTATGCGGATCGGGGGTTGTCCGGTCCTGATTTGGCTCGGAAGAGTCCGCTGGACCTAAAGCATCAATCAATCAAAAAAAAAGCAGTTGAATCCAGTGATGTATCTTCTTGTTTTGTTTTAATCCAGGAGATGGTCACAGCTCCAGCAGTTCCACAGAGCACACAAAGAAAGACCGATCCCTTACGGAGGGTTCCTCTCTTGACTTGGAGTGGGACCATGAAGCTGGTAAGCCACACAGTTTGACAGCTGTTCACATTCATCACCGGAGTTTGTAGTTCGGCACCCACAGTAATGACCTAATCAAAGTCAGTACTCCGCCACAATTCTATGTTCAGTGGTAGAATTTGTATGAAGAATGTTCCATGTTGGTCCATATCTAACGTCCTTTAGTACCATCGTAGATATTGTGTATACCTTTCTCAATATCTTTGTATCTTTACTCAATTTTGTATCATTTTGATGTGTTTGATCAATGTGTTGGTAGGCATTGCAGATACATGGGCTTAGGCGGAGAATTTCTGGAAATGTTGTTCCCTCTCTTGGGGTCCTCATGTGTTAGATGTTTGTGATGTGGTTTTGGGTTCGGTTTTCTGTGACTACTACTTTGTGATAGCAATCATTCTAGTGTTGACTGTCACAACGCGTAACCTATTGGTAGTGCATGCATAACCATGCTGTATGATGTGTCTGTGTCGTGTTTAGTATAATGTATCTTTATTTTCTCTGTGTGTCATGACCTTGTGTTGTAGATGATGGACAATAAGTGCAATGCTCAATGTCTGGTACCACCATGGTAAGTGAAAGCTTGAACAGTGAAATGGCTATGGGTGGGGCTTGCAACTACTAAAACCTACTCACATATTCATGCCCTATTTAGACGATGGTGCTTGGTTTGAAGTGGGAACTAGAGATTGTATTGAATGCAGTCTGTTTTCATAGGCACTTGTTATGCAGTCATTGCCTGACCAGACCTCGTGTGTGGCGTCATTAACATCCAACTGTTGTTCGAAAGCATTTTTTAAAATTTTAATTGACTTTTTGTTTGGCATGTGCAGATCTTAACACTGGGTTAGAATTCGGGAAACAATGGTGAATTTTGTTCTGTTCGATTTTTTGCCGTTTATTGCTAATTAATTCTGCTTTTCCTTAGTGTTCTGTTCTCTCTAGTGAAAATTGCTTATTGCTTTTGTCAATAGAACTGCATTTGCATCAAACATAACTCTGATTTGATCTTTACAGTGGCACAGTTGAATTGCTCATCTCTGATTTCATTTTCACTTTGACAAAAGTTGCTTAGACCCGTTGCAGGACGAGCCTAACACTAAGTCTTTCTTCTAATGTCAGCTGAGCTCAATTACGCAGTGTCATGCGACGGGCTATTAGCGGCTGCGCTCGTCATTGTGAGATTAAATCAGAGATTAGAAATTAAGTTCTACCACTGTAAGGACCATAATACAGTTTGCTTTATTCAAATGCATTACTATTGACAAAAGTTATAACCCATTTTAATTTTTAATAGAGAGTTACTTTTCAACCACCCTGTAGTTTGGGCTAGCATGCGAGCAGCAATATGGGGCTATGCACTCACCACCACACCACCCACCCACCCACTCCTCCATTCCCCCTATCCCACTATCCCCCCTCCAAAAAAAAACTTTTTCAGATTTTTGCAGATATTCACCAGATGAGTCATAAATAGTCTTAAAATTATATCTAAAATAAATGTCGGTCCAACTGTCTGTCAAGGGGTGTCGGATAGCGCAGTGGTTGGAGCACTCGCTACTGTGTCGCAAGTTAAGCACCGTCCAGTACGGTTAGCACTTGGATGGGTGACTGCAAAACATGAAGCCACAAATAACAACGCCCCCAGTTGACTGAACTGTGACTGAGTACCTACTCTCTTAAGGGTGGGGAAGGTAAAGCAGCGATGGAGAGAGATGGGCATCACCCTCATTACGCTGGCCCAAGATAAGTGTGATCTCCAACATCACGCTCCCCTACGGCCACAAGGCTATGGGACTATCTTTACCTTTACCTTTTTTACCAACTGTCTGTCAGTCTGTGCAAAACTTCAGAGTGGATTATTTTACAACATACAGAACTTTTACCTTGCTAAAACCAAACTTGGTAGGCTGGTGCATATCGAGGAGTGCTAAAACAGTTATTAGTGATTGAATATAATGATCTCACTTCAAGGTCAAGGTCACAGGGTCAAGAAAATTTACTCAGAAATGACATTTTTAAACACCAAATTTCACTTTTTTCTTGTTATTGATAGTGGACTTATAATTGTTTGATGTATGGTATATGTCAAAGAGAGACACCTACTATGCAAATTTGGTCACCCTTTCTGCAAGGTCAGGGTCACTCCCCATAGTTGGTTCATATGGGTACTTTGAAGAGACCATGCAACTAAACTATGAGAGATGCAAAGTCAAAACTTGTAGATATTGATCATAGCTGATTTTCAGATATTATGTGACCTTGTTGCATTCATCTTGAAGGTCAAGGTCATTTTAGGCCTTACCAAATAACTTTTGGTTTTGGTTATTTGATCATACGTGAGTGTTCATGTGGAGGTCAAGGTGACACAAGGTCAACTTAACATTACTTTGCTTTCTAAGGCAATCGTTTGGTTTCAGTTTTTAAAACTTCATACTTGGCGCTCATTTTCATGTAGACTATTGTTAATATGCTCCCAAAGAAGCATGGGGGTCATATGGGCTTTGCACTTCTAGCTTGGTATGCTTTGCGCTGCTGATATTGACTTAGGTAAAATTGTCAGGTTGGGGAACTCTCCTCGGATCCGCGATTTTCCGAGAAAAGGTACCGTCACTCCCGAGAAAATGAAATAGAGATCCGAGAAAAAAAATCGCTCCGAGGGAAAAATAAAATCACAAAACGCAATCTATCCAAGTCCAAGTCTCGATCCATGTCCGTGTCCAGCTTTTTTTTTTCTCGTCACTAAAAGTGCCGCCCACGCCCGCTATTGTTACATCGAATTCACTGCCCAATAAGGCTTACTAGCATCACTTGACTACAGCGGGCGAAGGCCATTCTGAACATTTGGCGGTTCACGTGAAGTTCAGTCCTTTGTCACTGTCCGCCATTGTTAGTTTATAATCACTATACTATCATGGTCAAGTCGTGTGTTTCATGTATTATTAACCGCGGAGACCCTTTTGAAGAAGGGGAAATCAACAAGTAGAAATGGGAATGGCTTGAAAAGATGGCGAAAGTGTAACTGCACTCCATGTCATGGGTAACTACTACTACTACTTATATGACTACTAATGATAATGTCCTTATGAACACATGATGAATATTATGAAAAACATCCACGTTTATCTCTCACAAAAAGCATTCTTTTTGGGTGTACTTGCTATGAAGCCCCCCAGATCCCCCCTCTGGGGCTTCGCCCCTGGACCTGACCAGGGGCCTTACGGCGGCCCCTGGACCCCGGCCGGATTTAAGAGATTTTTGCTTTCGACTGTTCCCCAGCCTGATTGTTTCTCATTAATATTTCATTAACATTATTTTTATTCCAGTTTTGTTATAACTGTTGTTTCAACTACATGTACATGTAGTTTTACCTAACTTTGTGTGTCATACATGTATGTTCAGTATTTCTACTAACATCTTGCTTGTCATATCGATCAAACTGTTGTCTTTTGGTCTGGGAATATTTGCTCATGCTTGATACACAATGATTCATTGTTAGCCAAATCCAGCTTGATTCTCCAGGTATGATGTTACCAAGACAATTAGCATAGAACTTAGTAGCCAGCCCTGAGTCTTCTGTCAGTAAAGATAACCCTATCCTATCCTATCCTGTCCCGTAACCCGGAGGTCGTAGGGGCACCACAGATGATCGTCCAACCATCATACTCCATCTTTCTCTGTCCTCAGCAGCCCTGATGGCTTCGCTCAGTGTCAAACCAGTCCATTCTCGAATGTTTTCCTCCCACCTCTTTTTCGGTCTCCCTCTTCTTCTACCTCCTTGCACTGTGCCTTGCAGAATGGTCTTTGCAAGGCCTGATGATCTGGTCACGTGGCCATACCATCGGAGTTTCCGTTTCTTCACCACTGTGAGCAGGTCATCGTGTTGTCCAATGGCTTGTGTGATGGTCTGTCGGACTTCGTCGTTGGGTATAGGAAATGCCCAGAAGTCTTCTGTAGCACCTCATCTCCATGCTTTGTATTCTTCGTTGGAGATCTGCTGTGAGGGTCCATGTTTCGCAAGCATATAGGAAGATGGAGATGACAAGGGAGCGCAGCAGTCTTACTTTGGAATGTAGACTGATGGTCCTGTCTTTCCAAATGGGCTTCAACCTTGTCAGGGCAGCAGTTGTTTGTGCTATCCTGGAGAGGACTTCCTGAAGGATACCTTGTTTGGGAAGAGTGATGACAAGCGACTGGGTCTATGGTGTAGGCCACTCACCACTCTGCCAGATCTTGTTACAGATAATGGTGAGGGCATCAATCATCGCTTCTCCTCCTGCTTGTAGCAGTTCCGCGGGTATGTTGTCCACTCTCGCTGACTTCCCTTTCTTCAGCGATTGCACTGCTGCCTCATCTTCTTCCCGGAGAATTGGGAGGATTTCTTCTTCTTCTCTGTTCATTGGGACATGCTAGAACTGATGGGTCTCCATTTGGTGTATGGTTGTAAAGATCAGAGCAGTACTCTGTCCATCTGTCCAAGACTTCTTGTTCTTCTGTAAGGCATATGCCAGACTTGCTTTGAATCGTGGAGACTTTGGGCTGTTTAACACTTGTCAGCTGCTTCACAGTCTAAAAAAGATAAAGATAAAGATAACCCAGGACTTCATAACATTAGTGCTGTGTTGATGTTATTTGTTGTTGTTATTAATTGCTTTTCATCTGTTTTGTTTCATTATTCCCCAATGTATTTCCCACCCACCCCCCACCCACCCCTTTCTTATGCCTGCACAGAACATGCCTGATTGCTTGTACTTTCTTTGCTAGTTAGTTAGTTTTATAGATTAACGTCCCCGGACACATAAGCGTATAGGGGACGGAAACTTTTCTTTGCTTGATTTAACACTTGTTTAAAGGGGAGTTCCTGAAAAGAGTGTTTGTTTTTTTTAATTTCATTATGATGATGCTGGCTTGTACAGCACATTTCTCCATGAAGCCATTGGTCAGCAAGCATCACATGATGTCGCCTTGTTTTGCTTCTTTTTCATTTGTAAATGACTTGTTTAGTGCCTGTAAGAAACCCCAGAGACAGTCCCGTTGGCACCACCACCACCCTACGTAAATTAACAGTGATGTGCAAAATGTGGCTATAAATTCCCGGTGATTTTTCATTTGTAGTCATTGACTACACAACATTGGATGTAACAGTAATTATTATAAACACAGAGAGAGAGAGAGAGAGAGAGAGAGAGAGAGAGAGAGAGAGAGAGAGAGAGAGAGAGAGAGAGAGAGAGAGAGAGAGAGAGAGAGAGAGAGAGAGAGAGAGAGAGAAGAGAGAGAGAGAGAGAGAGAGAGAGAGAGAGAGAGAGAGAGAGAGAGAGAGAGAGAGAGAGAGAGAGAGAGAGAGAGAGAGAGAGAGAGAGAGAGAGAGAGAGAGAGAGAGAGAGAGAGAGAGAGAGAGAGAGAGAGAGAGAGAGTATCAAGAAACAAAACACAAAATCACTTTATGTTGTCCACATTTTAGAGGTTTTATTCACTTTTTCCTCAGGGGTTATGGCACATAAGATAAAGTTCGCTTAGCTAATATATATATATAGGCTTATTCTTACAGGCTTGAATAAGAACAACTAAGCCTAAGAAAATCATTGTTATGAATAAAACAAGTTGGTTGTAGTGACCTTTGACACTTACAAAAGAATTAGAATAAACCTCATACAGTTCTGGTGTTTCAATCAGTATTTGGATTTAACACTGTTGTATTGTTCTCGCTTTAAAGAATAAATAAGCCTTTTGTTGTTGTTGTTTCTTGTTTTGTTATTGGTGTTCAGGTTTAGTCAAATGAGGGAATGAAACCCAGTAAATAAACCCCCGGTTTCCCCTTTCTTTCCCACAGGAGTGGAACCTCAGACAGAACTCCGTCCTCGCTCGCACACTGAGGAGAACCTTGCAGATTTGACCTCCCCTCACCACGTTCCCCTTGCCAACTCTCTGCACTCCAGCGACCTGGAGTGGGACGACACCTTTGTCAGCGCCGACGACCTGGAGCGAAGGCAGCTTCTCGGCATCGTGTCATCTAACAGCTCTGTGAGATGATGGGTGATACGTTTTGATGGAAAAGCGATGAGGTTGATGAATGTATAGTTAATGTTAATTACAGATGCGCAGCCTGTGTCATTATTTTCACCAGATTTGCTGTAGTGTACCCAACTTAACTTTGTATGTTTCAAAAGAAGAGAGGCGAAATAAGATGTGGGACTTTAAAGAAAGCTTGAACTGAAATAAACTGAATTAGTTCTTTTACGAAATAGTGGATGTGGTTGTAATACTGAAATAGTTTTATTAGTTCTGTCAGATAATCAATGAAATTTTGTTTGTTTTTTCGGTTACATAATGAAAGTGTTTTTGTTTCTTGTGTTAGCTAAGCGACGAAATGTTGGAATGTGTTGATGAGGATGTACCGCTTCTAGAACATCAGGTCAGACCTTCAAGTTGTTCAACAGTGAATTTTACAGCCTCCTGTATTGTCAGTCCAGTCAGACCTGCACAATTGAGAAGTAGAACAGCAGTTAGCATGAGATTGTATTGCTTTGGGACTAGGGATATCAGGCCCCAGATAGCTCGAAATGGCCTGATCTTCACTGTGTCTGTAGATGAAATTACCTCAGAAATAATATTCCCGCACATCACTGTTATGTATTCAGTAGCGAAATATATAATAGTGAGGTACAGCAGCATTGTTCTGGTTGGTGTGAAAGGATCCCTGTCTGTCGATAAAAGCAGTGTTTTATTTATTACGAGATGTGAGACTGATTAAAGTACAATGAGAAACGTTTGGCCGGGAGATCTTCATTCTGTCTAAAGTTCGATCTGAGTAGACCGGTTTCCACCCAACAGGCGACTGTGATGCTGGCTTAGTGTCAGAGTGCTGGCTTAGTGTCAGAGTGCTGGCTTAGTGTCAGAGTGCTGGCTTAATGTTAGAATGCTGGCTTAGTGTCAGAGTGCTGGCTTGGTGTCAGAGTGCTGGCTTAGTGTCACAGTGCTGGCTTAGTGTCAGAGTGCTGGCTTAGTGTCAGAGTGCTGGCTTGGTGTCAGAGTGCTGGCTTAGTGTCAGAGGCCTATCAAGCCTGGGCTGTAGGTAGGTGTGTGTTGTCAACAGTCTCTTGACACATTGGGGTCAGCGTCACTCTTGGGCTGACTGCTTATATTAGCTTACTAGCAGCCCGATAGCGACGAAAGGTGTGTTTAGCTGTGAGAGCAAATGGACATGATTGCAGCTAAGATGACCACGTTGAGAGAGATTTTGGTATAGAGATGATAATAATAATAATTCGACCATGTTGTATTGAAGCAAAGTTGGACATGATGGATGTTTTTCATAATCCATTGGGTCCCATTCTTGTTATTATCAGTTCTCGTATTAGGTTTCTTGATTGTTGTATTTCATCTTCCAATAGTTCCTTTTTTATTTATTTTTTTAAGGTGATTTTATTCTTGTGGTTACTGATAAAATGCCTCCTTGACCATGTTGCATTAGCTGCCTAGAGGATCCTGTGTTGCTGGATGATTGATGCAGAATATTGTTCAATTGTTGATGAAATGATGGTCTAAAATAATAGTGTGGTAAATATTCCCATGATAGCTCAAATGATGTTGTCGTCCTCCATGCTGTCTGAAAGGATGTTGTAATCTCTACGTTGTTACTAAAGGGATGTTCTAATCTCTCCATGAAAGCTGGTGTTGTTATCAACTCCCAATGTAAGCTAATGCTGTTATAATCTCTGCATGATGTAATGCACAGTATCTGTAAATGCTTTTTAGCCCTGTGATGAAACGGAATGTTCGGGAGGTTGATTTTTGTTAAGCTGCTCCTGCCTTTTGTAGCACTGTTCAACAGATGTGAATGTGAGGCGCGAATTCTGTAGCAAATTTGACCTATGGTCAGAAGAAAGTCACTCTTCAATTCATTATTGTTGGGCACTAATTGCACAGGCGTTAAATGAATGGGAGAACTTTTAATACATTACTACTTTGAGTGAAACATTTTTGTTTTGTTTGGATGCTAGCAAATTTACTGGGAACAATCTTTTTTCTGGGAACATTTGTAATTTATGATTTGCTAGCGAATTCGCTGGCTGTGCCAAATCTCATAGAGGCTGGATGAAGGCGGCGTTGAAAGGTGACTCTCTCTCTCTCTCTCACTCTCTCTCTCTCTCTCTATCTCTCTCTCTCTCTCTCTCTCTCTCTCTCTCTATCTCTCTTTCTCTCTCTATCTCTCTCTCTCTCTCTCTCTCTCTCTCTCTCTCTCTCTCTCTCTCTCTCTAAGTGTATTCGAACTTATAATTGGTGTGTATAGATGTGCAGGTTTTTGTCTGTAGATTGTGTTGTTGAGTAGAGGAAATCCTCAGTAAGCTCCTAAGTGCAATGTTTTTATCTCAGTGTGAAAGATGCATGAGAAGTAACAATTCTGTTGTTTTTTGTTTTTTTTTTTCTAGACAAATATTTCTCTGATCAGGATGGGCTGTTTTGGCTGAAATATACAGAGTGTAGTTGTGAGATGAATGTACGTGTGGTGTGTCAAACTGTTGGCCATAATAAAACAGGTTCCATTTCCATTGCTATGCAAGTAGTTTCTATCTACATGACCGGAATTATCGAGAAAATGTTTATGTGTTTTGAACCTTCTGTGCTTTGCAAAACTGCCAAAAACTGAGAACCTGATTTGTTTTTTATTTTTTGGGGAGTGGGGGAGGAGAGAGGGGCTTGGTGGAAAGGGAGCAGAGAGATGGTTTTTGTGTATTTTTGGAGATCCGCATAGACCTCAGGAGTGATCTCCCTTCTCCTAGTTGATTTAGGGACGCTACCCTGTCCATGGTCTGTTTGTATTTTTGCACCAAATTATTCATCAGCGGATTAAAAATGTGTAATGAATGTCATTAGTTGAACCGCATGCTCTGCTGACCGTTTCTTCTGATTTCTTAGTTTTATACGATATTCCAGTTCATTGCATTCACAAAACATTGATGTATATATCACAAGAAATTGTTTGGGTGGCAGTGGTATGTAACAAATTCCTGATGTGTTTACATGGTTTTACAGTGTTTAACCTGGGGCCGTGTGTTGGCAGAAACAAAAGTGAAATGTAGTATATAGTGTACAAAACCGATGTGAGGTGTTTTATACTATGACCATATACTAGATAATTAGCATGCTTCAAGTTTTCAATTGTAGGAACCTCTAGTGTGGATGATTATTTGCTTGTTGCTGGTGAGATCCTGTTCATCATTTTGATGGCGTTCTGAGCTTCCATAATAATTATGATAATCTCTTGCGCATTCATGTGGTAGACGCCACTAGTTGATTTTGTACAATAGTGTTCTTTCACCTCGTATTAATCCAAAGCTGTGATTTAGCTCAAGATAAATTATCTGTAGTTGACCTGGTAAACCCATTTCATTATGATGCCATATCAATCCCTTGTGTGCCATGTTACTGAATTGTGTGCAAACAATGATACGGCGGAATCTATAGCGTGCGTCTGTGTGTGTTCTGACTGAAATTGGTGTGCTAGTTCATACATTGCCAAATTATGCTGCTCAGAGCTGGCTTTCCAATAAAAAAATATGCCTGCACATTTGTGGAGGGAAAACCAAGTTTGTTTTCATTAAATTGTATTGTAATGTAACATCTAACCGTTTGGGATGCAAAGGAAGGATGAAAGACATGAATCCTGTGAAACAGAAATCCAACCGAGTTTGGAAAGAAGTAGAGGGCTAGGTATTGTGATTATGGTGATGATGATGGTGATAGTGATGTTGATGGTGGTGATGATGATGAGGAGGAGGAGGTTTAGGTTTGCCTAAATCTCATGTAAACAAGTAGTGTCTCACAATAAATAAAATTTAAAAAAAAAGAAGATTTTTTAAAGCGTGAAATAGGTGGAGTTTTAGTCCTTTCCTGAAGCCTCTCCCAAGGATGATCTCTGCTTCAGGTTTACTGGAAGAGAATTACAGAGGGATGGTGCTGCATTCTTTGCACATGTATTGCCTGTGCAGACAGGGGGAAGCGTAAGACAAAGTCTAAGTCTGGGCTTATGACAGGACATTAGCTCCATTAGACATTAATACACTAAGTTGTTTATGCACTGATAAGCATAGCTCAAGCTGTTTTTCAAGTGGCGAACAGTGGAGAAAACAAAGCCAGCATTTCTTTTTTCGAAGCACCATTGAAGCAGCTGTAATTTAAATGCTCTGCAGCCCACTATAATAATAATAATAATAATAATAGTAATAATCTTTAATCTGTGGAAGATTGCCTCTAGTAAGGATGACATCCTACGTGCTATCGTTAATTTCAGTCCGCTTTTCTTAAGCAAAGTTGTTTCACGAGTTTAGCAAAACACTTGTTAATTTTGTTATTTTTGTCTCCTTGAACTCAAAAATTCTTTTTAAAAGATCATTTTTGAATAAAGTTTCACTATGTTGCGGATAGTGTAAACTTGAATTGACATTGCCGATTCAGGAAATATTTGGATAAACAATAATAATGATATTTTATTTTACACACAACTCATTTTTTTCTTAGCCTACTTCTTGCATTAGTTTAGTTTTTTTTTCTTTTTCTGAGGAGTGGGAAGAGAGAGCTGTTTTTATTTTTTAATCATTTCATTGTGGTGGTTCTTAATTTTAATTAGTTTTATAAAATCTAATTCCCTGAAGTGTCACTACCCTGTTATTGGCAGTTAAAGCGGCCACAGTACTGGCTCTTATCTATTGTATCAACTGTCACGATAATTATGCATGAATGTTTGATGTCAATGGACCATTTTCTTTTTATGTTTTTTTGGGTTTTTTTTTTCTTAAGGATGTAAATATGTACACTCATTTTTGCTTTTGCCATTTGAAATGGGGATAAAGGCTGGTTTTTATATTTTACTTTTTCATTTATGGTGTAATCAGTTTGTGTGTTTTAGTGCAGTTTTTTTTGTTTGTTTTGAGTAATACTTGTGCCTAACATAACCATATTTTTATTTTCTTTTATTTTCAAGCCCTAAAGTGTTGTTTTTTTTTCGTTGTGTGGTTTTTTTTTTTTTTTTTTTGCTGTGAAGTTTTCAGTTTCCTTTTGGTCCCTTTTGAAAAGTGACAATGAATTGTTTAAAATTGGGTATTTCATTTGTTTATGTGATTCATGTGGGGAGGTTTGCCAATGAACATAGGACATTTTGTTATTTTCTTTGCATTTGTTGTACTATAATGCTCCGATGTGTAATAACCTTTTTCTGTTCTTTTTCTTATTCACTGAGATGCGGTGTGCTGTATGAATTCTCCATTGTTTGTACTAAAGATGGGTTGACTTGACTGGACTACACAGGGTGATTGAAAAGTAACTCCCTGTTAAAAATGGCTTGATCACTTTTGTAAATATCGCTGCATGTGTATCAATCAAGATGCATTGCAATCCTTGCAGCGTTACAATCGAATTGCTGATCTCCGATTTGATTTACTTTGATGAGAGCCGCCCAAAATGCCCTAGCGCTTAACGCTGTATAAGGGAGCCCAACAGACATAAGGAGCCATTAGTTTAGTTCAAGTGTCATGCCATGGGCCGTTACAAGCTGCTGTCATCACTTTCCGTGAAATCAGAGGTCAGTGCTGACATTCTACCACTGTAAGTATCGCAATACAAGTTTTGTTTCATGCAAATGCAGTACTACCATTTATAAAAGATAGCTATTTTGAACAGAGAGTTATTTTCCAACCACCATGCGTTTTGACGTGCATTATCCTATGTATATTATCCTATGATTCCGTGTGTATTATTATATTTTGATATTATTAAGTTTTAATGTATAATTTGCCTGTTGGGTTTTACATGACAGATGGATGCATACTTGATGATACAACGTAATCGCTTGTTTTGGGGGCTTCTTACAACGGGTTGTGAATGTACGGTTCATGCAATATTTCTTGTTGTTGGAAAGGAAAGACAGAGTCAACGATGCAAGGTGGAAAAAGTTTTTTTTTTTTTATGTTTGTTTGAATGTCTGTCGCAGGGTGGCTGTTTGTTGGTAAAAGTAAAGTAGGCATAATGTTATTGTAAAAACAAACCATAGAACATGGTGAAACTTTGGCCATGAATGCACTCATAGGCAGTTTTTTAATGTTTATGCTTAGTGTATTTGTAACCCAGTACAAATTTTTGTTTTAACTTCATATTTCACATACACACACACACAATCGTGTAGAAATGCCGTTGTGATGACTTTCATGAAACTCTACATACCTTACTTTTGACGTTTTTATAACTTTGTCAATTTTTTTAAGCTTACTCTAACCCTAACCTAAACCCTAACCCTAAGCCTAACACAGCCCTAACCCTAACGGGACTCTGTTTTGACGTCAAAATAATGGGGGTCCGTCAAAAGAAAGTACGCGGAGGTTCAAATGTATGTCAGAATAACGGAGTTTCTACCTAGGAAACACACACAAAGGAGCAGGATGCTTAAAAAAAGTTCTAGATCTCATTGGTCATATTTATCTCCCTTTCTTCTCTTCTCCCCCTCATGGTGGCTGAGTAGCGCAGTGGTTTGGGGACACACGCGGTTTGTGCTTGGATGGGTGTGACCGTGCAGGGATGCAACCACTGAAGGAGGAAAAGAATGAACACAGGGCACAACACACTGTTCTGTTTACAATCAGGGAAGGTGAGGGAGAAGACCAACGCAACGCCCTCATCAAGCTGGCTCAGAGAAAAGGGAGCTTTCCAAAGGCCCCCAACGACTGAAAGGTTATGGGAACACTTTAACTGTTAACCTTACCTCCCTTCGGACATTCACAGATTCGTACTGCTAGGGTACCTGTGTAATCAATTGAGAACAATAAAAAGGAGCGAGCCAGGATTGTGTTCAGTTGTCAGGGGAGTCAGACAGTGTGCCTAAGACAGCAAGTGGGCGCCTCATGTTGCATGGTAAGGTAAACACTGTGAGCACGCCTTCATGTTGCATGGTAAGGTAAGCGCTGCGAGCACGCCTTCATGTTGCATGGTAAGGTAAGCGCTGCGAGCACGCCTTCATGTTGCATGGTAAGGTAAGCGCTGTGAGCATGCCTTCATGTTGCATGGTAAGGTAAGCGCTGCGAGCACGCCTTCATGTTGCATGGTAAGGTAAGCGCTGCGAGCACGCCTTCATGTTGCATGGTAAGGTAAGCGCTGCGAGCATGCCTTCATGTTGCATGGTAAGGTAAGCGCTGCGAGCACGCCTTTGGGTGTGATGTTTTTATGCGCTTATAAGTTTTCATTCATTCATTCATTCACTCACTCATTCACTCGTGAGATAATTCCAGATTCCGCCAAAGCCTTGAGCTGGTAAATCAGTAAATACAACAAATTATAAACTACACAATTCAATTCAATAATTTATTTTAACGTCTTTTCATATATGTGATTTTAGACCATACAGTCATTCTGACGCATGTACACAAAGATATAATATAACAATTTAAAGTTGAACTATAATCATACAAAATATCTAACAATACTACAGAAGTTTACCAACTGCAGACTTGTAAATTATATGGGCAATATCTATCATTGCTGGACTATGCAACAAAATGTCGATTGATTCTTGACTATTTACATCGATATTCTTTTCTTTATCTAACATAACCAAAATAGGACATTCATATAAAATATGTTTAACAGATTTTGGTTGTAAACAAGTACAATCTACAACTTTTGAAAACTTGGGGTTCCATGAATTTATTCTTAGTTTATTAATTATTCTACACAAATGTCTTGGACAAGAAACTTTTTCATTCTTTCCATTGCTAGGTAAACTGTTAACCTTACCTCCCTTTGTACATTCACAGATTCATACTGCTAGGGTACCTGTGTAATCAATTGAGAAAATAACAAGAAGTGAGCCAGGATTGTGTTCAGTTGTCAGGGGAGTCAGACAGTGTGCCTACGGCAGAAAGTGGGCACCTCATGTTGCATGGTAAGGTAAACGCTGTGAGCACACCTTCATGTTGCATGTTAAGGTAAACACTGAGCACGCCTTCATGTTGCATGGTAAGGTAAACGCTGTGAGCATGCCTTCATGTTGCATGGTATGGTAAGCGCCGCGAGCACGCCTTCATATGTTGCATGGTAAGGTAAGCGCTGCGAGAACGCCTTCATGTTGCATGGTAAGGTAAGCGCTGCGAGCACGCCTTCATGTTGCATGGTAAGGTAAACACTGTGAGCACGCCTTCGGACATTTATCAGTTTTTAAAAAAAAAGTATATTTCGGTTATGTTTTTAGGAAGGTTTTCAACAGCACTGATAACATGAACAAATGATTTGCTGCGTGGATTGTGTTGATTGATTGTATTAACCACATAGACCCTAAATAAATACTATGACTGCCACAGACTGAAGCTATCTTTGTGATTGTGCGAGTGCAGGTGTTTTTGTGTTTTGTGAGAGAAAGAGAAAATACATGTATTTGTGCATTGTTTGTATGTATTGTGTGACCCCCGTTGGCGTGCGGGGGGTTTCAGTATAACTAGTATCCCCACTTTCTGGAAATTTAGTGCTTTAAATTCCCACTGTCGCTGTCTTTCTCATTTGCTCTTTCTCATTCCTGCTCTGTTCTATCAATCTGCTATACTATCGTCTTCTTCGCTAGACCAGTCTCCTACCTTTTTTCTTGAAAACTCTTCCGGGACAAGACTTCTTATTTGTGTATGAGGTCTGTTGGATCAGCTTGGGAATATTGGACGCTTTCTGCCGGGTGGTCACTAGGGCTTCTTATGATATTATTTAGCAATGTAGGCATTTTATATGTATGTGTTTTGTTGATAATTTATAATGTTTGTATTCTATTTTGTTTTTGTAAACGGGGGTTCGATAAGTTGGGGTGAAGCCTCAGCCGTCCCCTGGGTGGGATGTCTTTATTGTAAAGTGACTGGCTGGTGGAGAGCTTTCGGTTTTACCACTAGGGCTGTTTCGGCAGATCTTTTCTGCGGATCGGGGGTTGTCCGGTCCTGATTTGGCTCGGAAGAGTCCGCTGGACCTAAAGCAATAATAATGTAATGTAATGTATGTATTGTGTGTTTGTGTATGCAAGTTCATGTAGGGAGCGTTGTGGCCAAGTGGGCTAGCGCTAAGGCGGGACTAACTTGCTTTGTCCACAAGCCAGAAACCAATGGCGCCTGACGGGTTTGGGTTCGATCCAGCATCGGGGTGGTATGTTTTTCCGAATAATATTTACCTTTGACTCGGGCAACGTCTCGGAGGGTTTCTCCGGGTACTCCGGTTTGCTCTCCCAGCAAAATTTCCAACAAAAAAAAAAAATCACAAATAATGTTAGGTAGGTTGGGTTTGGGAGTGCCACAAGCTGCGACTACGCCTTCCCCAGGGGAGGCGGCCCAGAGTTTCCTGATAGAAAGGGATAATAAACTGCAAAACAAAAACAAAAAACAATTAAAAAAAACAATAAAAATGAAAATTTTTGTGTATGTTAGGTTTTGTGTGTGTGTTGTAATTATATGGGCAATATCTATCTTTGCTGGACTATGCAACAAAATGTCAATTGATTATTGACTATTTACATCAATTTTAACAGATATTGGTTGTAAACAAGTACAAACTCTACATCTTTTGAAAACTTAATGTTCCATGAATTTACTCTTAGTTTATGAATTATTCTACACAAATGTCTTGGACAAGAAACTTTTTTGTTCTTTCCATTGCTAGGTAAATTAGAATATATAATCTTTTGTAATAAAGATACTGAAGGCTTTATATTATTATATGTAATAGTATTACATAATTTCATTGTTCCTTGTTTGGCCAATTTATCAACTATAAAATTCCAATAAATACTGGTATGAGAAGGAATCCAACAAAAGGAGACTCCAACACCTTTAGATATAATATAATGTATTAAAGACTTCATTTGAAATAAAATATCTGTCCTCGTTTTACATGATCAATATTTCAAAAAATAGTGTGTGTATGTGTATGCATGCATCTGTATGTATGCATGCAATTTCTTTCTCTCTTCTATTTCAAAATACCATTTGTTCTCTTAATCTTGAATCTGATATAACCCAAGGTTTTCAACGGCAATGATAACATGAACACATAATTTGCTGTGTAGTAGATTGTGTTGGATAGCGCAGTGGTTGGAGCACTCGCTACTGTGTCGCAAGTTAAGCACCGTCCAGTGTGGTTAGCACTTGGATGGGTGACCGCAAACCGTGAAGCGACAAATAATAACGCCCCCAGTTGACTCAACTGTGACTGAGTACCTACTCTCTTAAGGGTGGGGAAGGTAAAGCAGCGAGGGAGAGAGATGGGCATCACCCTCATTACACTGGGCCAAGATAAGTGTGATCTCCAACATCACGCTCCTATACGGCCACAAGGCTATGGGACTACCTTTACCTTTAGATTGTGTTGATGACTGTATTAACCACGACGTCCACGTAGACCCTTAATAAATACTATGACTGCCAAAGCCTGAAGCTATCTTTGTGATTGTGAGAGTGCAGGTGTTAGTGTGTGTTTTGTGAGAGAAAGAGGGAATACATGACATTTGTGCATTGTTTTATGTATCATGTGTTTGTGTTTAAATGTTCATGTTTTGTGTGCATGTTTTGTGTACGTGTGTGTGTTTGTGTGTGTATGTATGCATGCATCTGTGTATGTGCAATTCTTTTTCTCTTCCATTTGAAAACACCAATTGTTCTCTTAATCTTGAATCTTATTTACATCATCTTGTTTCAAAATCTTTATTTAAAATAATTTTTGCTATAGAAGATTACTTGTAAAGGGCAATCTGCTTTTTAAAATCTGTTTAGGAATGCAAGGTAAAATGTTAAAATAACCTAATCCTGCAACCAGCTGAATTCAGCTTCAGTTTATACAAACGTTATAGGAATTTTAAAATAAAAGAAGGTGCAACTGCATCCCAGTCTTTGTGAAACTGGGACGCAAAAAAGGGAAACCATTTAAAATTGTATAACACGGTACAAGATTTACAACAATAAAATTAATATCAAAATCCATGATTGGTATAGTTAGAAAATGGCAAACAGACTTTAAACCAAAAACAAAAGAAAACAAAACAAAATGGCTATAGCTAATTCAAAATTGTACAAACATTATAATGGAATACATGTAAAAGCAAACCTTTTAATCTGGCCGCCTTCAGCCTTCTTAATAAATTAGAGTACATCCTCAGCGTCCCCTGAATGGCATGCCTTTAGTTGTGAAGTGACCTTCAGTGTTGTCATTAGGGTTGTTTCATATGGATCAGGGGTGAGCCCTCTTTCAACCACGTTATGGTCCTGATCGGCTCATTATAGTCCGCTGGATCCTATAAATAACTAGCTGGACCCTATAAACAATGACTAATTAACTAACCTGTCTTTCCAGTGCAGGTATCATTTTCAAATGTAAGTGTACTTTAATGCAATAGAAAATGGAAACTTTATGCTCAATGCAACCTGCACATTATTTTTAGTATTCTTCACACTCACACTGAAATCTTGTTCAATCAAACATCTCTTGAACACGTGCACCAATCCATTTTGCACAATATCGTTGTTTGTGTTTTAACAAATTCATCATGGAAATATATTCAATTACAAATAAAACAATAACGTTTTGTAACAAATTCATTATGCAAAATATATATTTAAGTACAAATAAAACAAGAATTTTTTTTCCCCCTTTAAAGAATTCATTTTGCCAATATATTCAATCACAAATGAAACAGTGTTTGTTAAATCTCAAAAGATTCTATCACAACCTTTTGAAAAATAATATAATTATTCATATAATTTTTAATATAAATATAAATATATATTTTTTATAATAAAATGTTAATTTGGATGTGTAATAGTTATTGTTTAGATAAAACTACAAACTGAATGTGTAAACAACATGAAGCATCTTCTTAGACGCGCAAGGGAAATTACCAATTGCTTTCTGTTGGTTTATGTCCCTTTGTTCTTGCTTTGTAAGGCGCAGTGTGATTAGCATTTAGGAAGGAGAATAACCAATCATCTTTTACCTGACATATAAATACAAAAATCTAAAAGGGAAATAACAATTAGCTGTTGTGAAACAGCAGCTTATAAAAATTAGTCTTGAATACGATTATTAAAATATCTTTCTTAAATGTTGGATTTTCTGTTCGTTTTAATAATAATAATTTACAAAAACATTCAATTACATATGTGACGCAATACGTAGAATGACCATTTTTTGGGCAGTACAATTAGAAGTAGGATAATTTCAAATAAGCCTTTGTAACAATGAGTATTGTACATTTCTTTCTTTCCAGGTGTCCTCATCCTTTCTCTTTCTGCTGAAGGGAAGTATTCCTCGCCTCTTGCCTTTAAAAC
>JBAHVR010000155.1:0-70000 GCA_036898135.1 Oncomelania hupensis
TTGACACACTACCTGAAATATCTGCAAGCAAACAAATGATCAAAATCGATTTGGTCAATTTTGAGATATCGGGGAAAACGTTGCGAAAATGAGGAACCTCAGCGACTTTGACCTTTGAGAAAGTGCAAAGGTGAAATACATAAAAAGCATCTGCAGTTAGGCCTCGATTTATATACCCATGTAGAATTGTGTACGAATGTGTGTGTGAGGGAGAAGGAGGGATGTGGGTGAGTGTGTGTGTGGAGGGAGGTGGGGGGTGCGTGCTTTGTTTCTTAAAACAACTTTTTCTCTTAGTTCATTCAATGTTTCAAAGCCCAGTGAAATCATGTTCCTTTGTAGAGTGACTGAACAATACAAAATCTTATGTATTTTGAATTCATTGGGTAATAAAGTGTCTTCACTTGACTTGATAGTAAAATTAGTATTAAAAAAATCGGTCGAGTCATTTCGGAGATGCTTTAAAAACGTGCTTTTGAACAGAAAAATATCATTCGGACCGACGAAGCCACGGACACATAGACTGAATTAATGACCCTGAGATGAATGACATTGTTTTTTAATAATCAAAAATCGGTCCAGCCGTGTTTTTTTTATAGATAAAAAACAAAATGGGTTTAGCAATAAATTGATATCAGCCACCTTGACCTTTGAAATAGAGCAAATACGACTGCGCGGGAGGTTGGCCACTAACCTATAGAATGTTTCTGTGGGATTTGATTAGTCGAAATTTGTTCAGTGGTTCTTGAGATATGACTTAACAAGGGCAGGCAGACCGACAGACAGACAGACAGACCGACAGACAAATCATCCATTAACCAGGGACAATCACTTACACCAATAAAATCTGCAAGGTCAATGAGACCCTCGATATCATAGGCGGACCAATGTATCTAGATACTTACTACTGCTTCTACCGCTGTGATACAGAGGATCCATTCTACATGGTTAAGGTTACTGCCCCTCGGTGACAGTATGTCTAACAAAGTGGTATTGTCAGTGTTATTGAGGATTGTTGTTGGAGGCAGTACAGGGTTGCAAACAGTTCAAATGGCAATGCCCCGATTGTTGTCCGTTGTCTTCTGAACAGTGCTGTTTTGTTTACCATATAGAACAAGCCAAACTCATAATTATTTAGTGCACTAGTTAGATGACAGTACGAAATAACAAATCAACCAAAAAGAGAGTCACCTCCTGCAATACCTTTACAAAATAAACCGAGAAAGTAAGCTAATTTATTTGCAGACACCCACACATATAGCTGAAAAATACGTATTTTTAAAAGTCTTTTTTTTTCTATCGTTTTATTTTTTTTAAGGCTGGAGAGGACGGGGGAGGAGGTGGGGGACGACTCGTGAATCGGTTTTATCCACACACACACACACCCACACCCACACACACACACGCACACACACACACACACACACACACACACACTCAACCGTGTAGAAACGCCGTTGTGATGACTGTCATGAAACTCTACATACGTTACTTTGACATTTTTACAAATTTGTCCTTTTTTTTAAGCTAACCCTAACCCTAATCCTAACCCTAACCCAAAACCCTTAACCTAACCCTAAGCCTAATACAGCCCTAACCCTAACGGAACACTGTTTTGACGTCAAAATAACGGGTCCGTCAAAAGAAAGTACGTAGAGGTTCAAGTGTATGTCAGAATAATGGCGTTTCTACCTAGCAACACAAACATGCACTGTGACGGTGGGTCTATTGTTGCTGGGCTCTGCACAGTTGAATGCTATTACCCTCTCGTCTTTCGTCTGCGGGGATCGGTTAGTGTAATCACCCTATGATAAATCTTAATACATTTATATGTTTAGCCCGGTCTGTGTGCGGATAGGGTTATAGACATAGGGAGAAAATGGTAACAGATTCACTGACACACTAGCTCTCACACGGCTATGAAACATTGGTAGTCCAGCCACTTGTTAACAGTAAATATAACACATTTATTTCCTATACTCTATACATAAGTTTTTAATCATACACTAACTTAAATGTCCAAAAACGTAATATAACTAAGATTAACTTAACCATCCAAATTCACTTCGAGTAGTTCGCTCCTTGATGGGTCTATGCTGCTACTGTTCTCGATATTTGCTACTGTGTCATCAATGGGCCATTTGTTCTGGTTGGCCTACTGTTTGTTTTCAGGAGAGGAGTGGACTATCGCACAGTCCTTCTAGATCAGTGTTAGTGCATTTCTTCTAGCTGAATCGTTGAGGTGTGGTGATGGTGTCTCCTCCTTGGAGCTCAGTGCTCGATGCTCCACTGCAGGGTTGACTCTCAGTGGTCTATCTCCTGCATCGGACCAACAAGCCTGCTCGTCTGCAAAACATAAGACGAGTTTCTGCAACGCCATGTATACAAAGGGTGCGCAGAGCGTCTCACTGATGGCAGAAAGAGCCCTCAGTAATCACGTCCACTTATACAAACAAGAGACGATCATTCTCCTAAGTCCTTGGTCCACTTACATCTCCAACATAATTTCTATACATATACATACATCATGGCTAAACTAAACCCAGGAAGAAGTAATTAACAATATACACATTCTCCAGTACAGCCACTGATCTGCAATAATACACATAGGAAAAACAACAGTGGGTCCGTAGGGGCTACCTCGTGGTTTCGAAAACCGGTCGCTGGGTCAGCCACGTGGTCAAGCTAAATTTTACAAACATTCACAATCATAAAACATGGCAAGACTTCACAAACATAATCCAATAATATTATCACTAAATCGCGATGAAACAAAAGATTGATAATTTACCTTTTTGACAATGTCAGACTGTGGCTATACTGCGATGAATTGAATTTCACCTGACACCTGCGTACTCTACTGCTAGAGAGAGCTTTCAGAGCATTACTCCTTCTCGTGTGAGTTTTAAACAAAGAATGACTCTACCTAGCCTTGTGGGCAGACAAGGCCCGTGAAATCTCGTGAGATACCTATAGCGCCCGCTAGCGGGGGGTTCTGGCTATACGTCAGCTGGATGAGGTCACTACCTACCTTAGCGAGAGTTAGCTTACACATGCTTATCACAGTCCTGACTTGTGTCGTCTTCTAGGCAACGACTTTAATTTAAAAAGGCCAAAGCAGGATGAACTATTTGAGGCGTGAAGCCTTAGTGCTGGGGCGAACGCAAGGGGCGAACGTATGTGACTTAGGTACGAGACTATTCATGTCACCGAGGGTTTTCTCCGGGCACTCCGGTTTCCTCCCTCCCTTCAATAATGGTACAGGACGCAGTCAATATAAAAATTTCAAAAATAAAAATTCGATTTTCTTTCCGCCTTCTAATAGCGATCTCCCTGCCTTTACACCACCTGTTTGAGTGAGGGATATGTGTTTGGTGTGTGTGAGGGTGTTTGAGACAGGTGAGCGTGTATGTTGGTATAGATCGCCGCGCTTTGAGCCTGAAAGATTTGGGGAAAAGCGCGTATAGCATCCTGTATTATTATTATTATTATTATTATTATTATTATTATTATTATTATTATTAAAATTAGCCTTCTGTGACACACACACACACACACACATACACACCCACACACACACACCCACACACCAAGAGCACACACAATATAAATAAATAAATAAATACAAAAATTCAAAACGTAAATAAATGAAATACATCATAACTAAGTAAAATTTTAAAAAATACATAGAGAGCACATAAAGAAATACGGTTCAATACAAAAACTGTAATATTATACTAGAAAACAAAAAAATGAATTGATTAAATATAATAGGTAAATTATTAGATAAATAACGGGAGAACAAACAAATAAATGTATAAAACAATAAATAGAATGAAGATAAAATAATATTTAAAAAACAATTAAAATCAAGATACGTTCACTCGAAAGCAGGTGCTGAAATTTAATGTCTCTACATTCAATGTTAGAATAGTTTATTTCAAGGGAGGTAATAACACAAGCAGTGCTGAAATTACCGAGCCCTATCGCAGAATCAACCCTAGTTAATTAAGCGTTAGCAAGGAGCAACCACCATTCACAATACAATACAATACAATACAATACAATACAACACAATACAATACAACACAATACAACTCAATACAACACAATACAATACAATACAATACAATACAACACAACACAACACAATACAATACAATACAACACAATACAATACAATACAATACAACACAATATAATACAATACAATACACCTTTATTACCTCCAAATCAGGCGCAGAATAACATTTTAAATTCATATACATTAAAAATGCACAATAATCCAAATTAAACCATTATTCCAAATCTCTCCCTCTATCTCTCTCCAATAAACACCAACACACACACACACACACACACACACCCACACACACCCACACACACACACACACATCACAGCTGAGCAAGCCAAGCAGTCGCATGCCTTGCTATGACATGGTATCACAGAGTATCACAAGGCCCAAGTGACGGGATTATAACATATAATCTCTTTTAAAACTTATTTTAATATAAGAATACAGTTTAACAATTTTGAATCGCAACTTCACTTGACCTGTTGCATGTGCACGAGTCAAGAGTCGCACATTCTACGCATTGTTGACACAATGTCACGAAATTAGCTTGCAGAGGGCATGGTACCGCTGACTCCGACATTCACGCACCTAGCCGATTAGAGTGATTGAAATGAATAAAATGTCTTAAGAATTTTTGATTGTCCTCCAATGCGCGCTTGATTATGGCTAAAGCTATTCTCCACATTCCCTCACGTAATGTCAAGAGTTAAAGCCCCCCTTCTTCAAATCTCTCACAATGACAGATTGTGAAATCGTCATGTTAAATTACCTCCCCTGGGTACGTGTTTGAAGGTGGTTGGTATTATTTGTTCAACGCCCATCTCTCGCCTGTGACTATTTTGCTTTTTTCTTGTGTTTCTGTGTCCCTTTCTTCCTCTATCTATATCTCTATTTCTTTCTCTTTCTCTATCTCTCTGTCTCTGACTCTCTCTGTCTCTGTCTCTCGGTGTCTCTCTCTCTGTCTGTCTGTCTGTCTGTCAGAGGCTTTTTCTTCTTGAGGAAGCTGAGACGGTTCCAGCTCTGCGCTGACATTCTATATGCCTCTTCTTCCAGTCGACCATCCAGAGCATCATGGCATTCAATCAGCTGTGTTACCACACCAGCGCCAAGAAGGGTGACATGGATCGACTGGAGAAGATTGTCACTAGAGCAGCCTCCATCATCGAAGAAGACCTGGAGCCCCTCGGTGACTCGTTACCGAGAGTGGCCCTGAGGAAGCTGACCAGGATTCGCGCGGACAACCGCCACCCTCTCCACCAAACGATGGCTTCCTGCGAGTCCAAGCGGGAGTCTTCGCAGCGTCTGAGGTCCCTCCGGGCCCGCACGAACGGTATGCAGGACTCTTTCTTACCCACTGCAGTGCGACCTTTTAATAAGTCGCTGTGATGCGCTCTACAACTGCTGTGACACACTTTGCCTAACTGCTGTGACACACTTTGCCTAACTGCTGTGACACACTTTGCCTAACTGCTGTGACGCACTTTGCCTAACTGCTGTGACACACTTTGCCTAACTGCTGTGCCACACTTTGCCCAACTGCTGTGACGCACTTTGCCTAACTGCTGTGACGCACTTTGCCTAACTGCTGTGACACACTTTGCCCAACTGCTGTGACGCACTTTGCCTAACTGCTGTGACACACTTTGCCTAACTGCTGTGACTCATTTTGCCTTGGATTGTGTGTGTGTATTTGTGTGTTAGAGAGAGCGAGAGAGAGAGAGAGAGAGGGAGGGAAGAAGGAAGGGAGAGAGAAAGAAAGGGAGAGAGATGGTGTGTGTGTGTGTGTGTGTGTGTGTATGTATGTGTGCAAGGAACTACAATATGTCTTTATATTAATTTTGTATGCTTTATTGATGATTGTGTTTTATATTGTTGCCCTCGTGTAGATAAAGGAAACTGCTTACAAATGTGCTTTTACGTGATAATTTACGGCATTTACGGCAGTTTTAACTATTGCTCAATTTTATAACTTATGTTGCTGGTTAAACGATCATCTGTGGTGCCTGGTCCTGATTTGGCTCGTAAGAGTCCGCTGGACCTAAAGCAATAATCATGTAATGTAATCTGTGGTGCTCCTACGACCTCCGAGTTACGGGACAGGATAGGATAGGATATATATATATATATATATATATATATATATATATATATATATATATATATATATATATATATATATATATATATATATATATATATATATATATATATATATATATATATATATATATATATATATATATATATATATATATACTCTCATACTACCTGGTTTCTGGCAACACATGCATGTTACGCGACCTTACTTGTGTCAACATGGATAGGAAAGTGTCAACATTGAAATGTTGTCAGAAAACGGGTACACTTTTTTTGCTGTTTTGGATTACATGGGACATAAATCGTGTTTTTTTGACATGTTGACAAAAACCTGTACTATGAATGCAGTTAGTTCCCTTGCTACACTCTGTCGTGCTTCTGAGGATCCATATTAAGTTTTGATGAGACAGGCTAAGACTGAATCAGAATGAGAGCACGCGCTGTGAAGTGACGTCTTGTCTGTGATGTGTGACGTTGCACGAAGACACTTTCTCAAAATGGCGGAGCTCAAATCGGTGAGTGGATATGTCTTTTGTAAATACTTATCAACGTTTAATTTGTTTTGAAATAACTTTAATAGTACGTAAAGCTCTGCTCCATAGTCTGCTCTCTTCACTTCTGACTTTTACGACCCTCCTGGCGAACTTGTCTCATCTCTGTGGCCGCTTTGTGCGCTCCATATCACCGTCATCGCTACCTTCAGACTCAATCAATGCATTTCCTCCTTCTGAAAGTTGTGTATAATGTATATCAAAATGTAAGTAGGACGTTTAGACTTTAGTTGGTTTTCAGCCTCGGGGATGCGGTTTTATTGTAGGTATATTTTCTGTCAGTACAAGTTGTTTTGTGTGGTGTTTGAATATATATCAAGTATTTTATTTTTTAGCCGAGATGGTGTGTGTATATGTTCTTGACCATATACATTGAGTACAGTGATTCTTAATTACATATATAATAGAAAGGTCCCCGACTATGACTGTTGAATATGAGTTTCTCGGGCGTTTATGATTGCTTGGGGGAGTACATTTTTAGTTCAGCGCATCGAGTTACAATAGACTGAGACTCAAGTTGTTGGGTGGTGAGTTTCTCGGGCGTTATGATTGATTGGGGGAGTATATTTTTAGTTCAGCGCATCGAGTTACAATAGACTGAGACTCAAGTTGTTGGGTGGTGAGTTTCTCGGGCGTTATGATTGATTTGGGGAGTACATTTTTAATTCAGCGCATCGAGTTACAATAGACTGAGACTCAAGTTGTTGGGTGATGAGTTTCTCGGGCGTTATGATTGATTGGGGGAGTACATTTTTAGTTCAGCGCATCGTGTTACAATAGACTGAGACTCAAGTTGTTGGGTGGTGAGTTTCTCGGGCGTTATGATTGATAGGGGGAATACATTTTTAGTAATCATATTTGGTAATGTGGTCATTGTAACTCAGGAGGGAGAGTCAGCATGTATGTTACTTGATATATTGAATGGAGATGGTTTATATGTTTTGTTTGTTCGGTTTTCTTTTCCAGAATAAAGGATATTTCATGTGGGGTTTGGGGTGCGGATTCAAGATGTGGAGTTAAGGGGAAGGGGATAGGAATGGAGATAGGGGGCAGAATATTTGATAGTTACGTTATAGAGTTTAATTTTTATGCTGTTCAGTGTTTATACTGTTCAGTGTTTAGGGTATGCGAGTTCTTTGTTGCAATTGAGCCTCATTTCGGCGAGAAGGGGTGCCTTTTCGTCGAAAGGGGGAAGAATGTAAGGGTGAATCAGAAAGAGAGCACGCGCTGTGTTTAGGAAATGACCGCTTGTCTGTGATGTGACGTGCTGTGTGACGTTTGTGTGTGTCTGTTGGTTTACCTTCTCCCCAGAGAGCACGAAGACAGTGACTGGACTGTGGACACTGACGGTGGACAAAGACAGTAGTTAGTTAGGTTAGACAGGTATGTTTGGAGTACAGAAGCGTTGTAAGTATGGTTTGTTATATTTGCAGTGAATGAGAGTGTGAAAGAAGGTGCAGGCAGAGGCGAGATTGGTGATCCCCATGTTGCGTGTGGTGTGTGGTGGCGTTGTGTATCTTACAGTTGTAGCACCGCTCCTTTTACACGTGCCATTCTACTGCATATTGACTTCTTATAACAACGGCCTCCCTTCAACCAAGTCCCCTATGCGCTAATGTGTCCGGGGACGTTAATCTAACAAACGTGAACGTGCAGGAATGCATTATATACTATGTAGCCATTCTTGCGTTGTAGTTGCACTTCAGTTTTGTAAAATATGAAGTTATAGTAAAAATTGACTTGTTACAATTTGCCATTAATTTTTGGGAAATGCGTATTAAATATTAATATTGTAATGTTACTATGGTAAATATTGCCCCAATTAGAATTCCATAATCGTATAACGCATTGTCTAAAGCAGTGTCGACATCCTGTCTGTACATGTCGATCCTCTTGTCTGCTGTATCAACATAAAGTTTTGCATGGAAAATACACTACAGGCTGTCAACAAATTGTCGACCTTGGCATTGTGAGGGTTAAATCAGAAAAGAAATATTACTTTTTTTTTTAGATCTAAATGTCTAATCTGGCTGGGCATTGAATGCTCAAATTTGAGATTTGTTGACTGGCTGTTGTATCTAATTTCTCTCAATATATTTTTAAATCGTTGAAGTCATTATAGACGTATATCTGGTTGTTTATTTTCTTATGTTTAAACAGCGAGTTCCGAGGATAAAGTAGCAGCCTAGCTGGAAACATCACCGTTAGCCCGCAAAAAAGCAGCGCATCGGTCTGTTTCCACTGCCCCATCTCAAACTGGTAAAGAAGAACGTACATGTCGTCCTAAAGTTATTCCATAATTTTTTTAAGTTGCATAACGTTTTTAACATTTTAGTAACTTTTAACATCTTCAGATTTAGTGTACACTTTTTAGTGTTGTCAATTGGACCTGAGTTTGATCATCAGTAAATTATTTTCAGACTTTTACAAACACCTGTTATAATAGTGTACCATAATGTTAATGCAATAACAGTAAGTCAAATGAAACATAAGCTGGCTGTTGTAGTATAGTCAAAGTTCAGCGCATTAACGGAGCAAGAAGCTTCTTCTGCTCTGATCCTCAGTCATGGAATTCCTTATATGTTATACAGTATGCTACACTTCCAACATTTAAAAAAAGGCAGTTGAAAATCTGTTTGTTTTTTCAAAGAGTATTTTATGTTACAGTTTCTGATCAGATAGCAGGCTCATCGATTTGTTTTTCAATTGTTGTAATAATTAATAATAATTTTGACTAGTTAAAAACAGGTAACTTTTTTTTTTTTTGGGGGGGGGGTGGAGGGGGGAGGAGGAGAGGGGAAGGGTGATGTGTTTCCAGTATGTGTGTATGGATTCTTCTGACTGGTTTTAAATTGAAAATGTTTGTTTTTCTTGTAACCGGTCTTTGGGTAGGCTCGAAAAAATATTCAGTTATTATTATATTTATTATTATTATTATAATTTTTTTTTTTTAAATTATTTTTTTAAAAATTTATTATTTATTTTTTTTAATTTAATTAATTTATTAATTTTTTTTATAATAGTTCTCGTTATTTGAAAACAGCAAGTCTACCGTACATCTAGATGGGAGGCAAACAGATTTAAATTTTAATGTAAATCACTTGTCAGTCTTGTAAGTTTTTTGTTTTTTTTTTCTTTTCTGATGTACTGTGTAAATTGTTTTAACAGCGAGTCCTAAGGAGAAAGTCGCAACAGTGTTGGAAACATCACATGAAGGGGACTGTACATGAGGCAGCATCATCATCTCTTTCCCCTAGCTCTGCTCTATCTTCAGTTGGTAAGGAGGTCAAATTTTCTTTAATGTATATGTACTTTAACTGACACTTATACTTTTTTCTCTCCATGTACATTTATTTTCGATTAACTAAAACAAAGGTAACTGCACAGAACTGGAGGTAATGTTTTACTCTTTACAAAAATCAACAATGACATTCGAAAAGGCATGCGCACAGCAAAGGAGGACTGGATAGAAGATCAATGCCAGGAAATAGAGAACAATCTTAACAAATACAACAGCAAGAAGGCCTACAAGACTCTAAAGCGGCTGACAAGTGTTAAACAGCCCAAGGTCTCCACGATCCAAAGCAAGTCTAGCATGTACCTTCAGCCTAATCAGCCATCCCAGCAAGGTCCTCCTGAAAATAATACTCAACAGGTTGAAACCCCAAGCTGAACAAATCATAGCTGAAGAACAAGCAGGTTCAGGGCAGGGCGAAGTACCACTGAACAGATTTTCAACTTCAGAGTAATCTGTGAGAAATACCTACAGCACCAACAACATATATACCATGTGTTTGTAGACTTCAAAAAGGCGTTTGACCGAGTCTGGCATCATCGCATGCAGCTTTGTGGGCAACAATGAGAGTGTACAACATCAGCCCTAAAATTATTGAAGTCATCAAACGCCCGTATGACAAGGCTAGCAGTGCAGCCCTCTACAACAGCGCCATCAAACTGGTTCAGAACAACCATCGGTGTGCGTCAGGGATGCCTACTCTCTCCAACACTTTTCAGCATCTTCCTAGAGCGCATCATTTCAAATGCCCTTGCAGATCACGAAGGCACAGTCAGCATAGGGGGAAGAGCAATCTCCAACCTTCGTTTTGCGGATGACATTGATGGATTAGCTGAAGAGGAACAAGATCTTGAACAGCTGGTACAGAGGCTTGACACCCCCTCCAGAGCCTATGGAATGGAAGCAGAGAAGACCAAAATGATGACCAACAACACCAATGGCATCAACACAGACATCAAAGTCCAAGACCAATCCCTCAACACAGTGCATAGCTTCAACTATTTAGGAGCCATTGTATCAGACATTGGATCCCGAGAGGAAGTCCTCTCCAGGATCGCACAAACAACTGCTGCCCTGGCGAGGTTGAAGCCCATTTGGATAGACAGGACCATCAGTCTACATTCCAAGGTAAGACTGCTGCGCTCTGTTGTCATCTCCATCTTCCTATACGCTTGCGAAATATGGACCCTCACAGCAGATCTACAACGAAGAATACAAAGCAGTGAGATGAGGTGCTACAGAAGACTTCTGGGCATTTCCTATACCCAGCACATAACCAACGACGAAGTCCGACAGACCATCACACAAGCCATTGGACAACATGATGACCTGCTCACAATGGTGACAAAAACGGAAACTTTGATGGTATGGCCATGTCACCAGATCATTAGGTCTTGCAAAGACCATCCTGCAAGGCACAGTGCAAGGAGGTAGAAGAAGAGGGAGACCGAAAAAGAGGTGGGAGGACAACATTCGAGAATGTACTGGTTTGACACTGAGCGAAACAATCAGGGTTCCTGAGGACTGGGAAAGATGGATTACGCTGGTTAAACGATCATCTGTGGTGCCCCTACGACCTCCTAGTTACGGGATAGGATAGGATATATTACAACGCTTAATATTAATGTGCTTTGAAACCGCACTGTTTCTGTATTCGTTTTGATTTATGATGTTATAAGCCACAAAACAAAACAAAAATGTTTTGTTTCAAAATTGTCTTCTCATTTCCATCTAAATGCTTTAAATGTAGCCCCTTTTATGAACTTGGCAAACAAATTTATCTGAAATTCGGTAAAAGGAAAAAAGCTTAAGACATCCTGATACTATCATACTAACAAAACATTCCGACGTCTGCAATTCTGAAAATCAAAATGTGTATTCTAAAAATTGAGTGGAGTAATGTTGTTTGTTTTACATTTGCTCTTTGGTTTCTTTGGTAGATGATGACAATAAATCAAGCTCTGGATGGACCAGTGTTGGAGAGCAAATTGATTCTGGTAAGTCATCACATCGGTTATTGAAAAAAATCAGCACTGTTTTTCTCTTGTCAAGAGCAAGAACATGGATCAATCTTTCCCAAAATGGCAACTGAAACAATTCGTACATTTTTGCTTGAGAAGGAACATAAGTTTTTTCAAAATTCTGACGATCCTGGAGATTTTGTAGATGTTTGTCTGCTAAACTATTGAGTACTCATTGAGGCGCCTGTGCTCAGTTAAAAGTGATCTTTACAACAGTACAGTAAAGTATGTTTTTACAAATGTTAAAGCGCCATTTTAATCTGTCCAAAGAGTATCTATGTTTGAACCACTGATCTGAAAATAGTTTCAACTTAATGCCATGGTTAAAAGAAGGTGAATCAGTTTCAGTGGTCGATGCTAGTGTCAAAACTAAGTGCCGTTGGCCATGGTTAAACAAACAGAATATCACAATAGAGCGAGTTTGTTGTATGAAGTTAAGCCGTCCGAGTCTTCTGTATTGTTGGGTCTGCAGTTTGTGTTGACTATTGCCCCCGTTCTGTGCAAGACATCGTGCAACACACCTATATGAACCAATTTCCAAGACATATTAACCTGAACTTTTCTTTAAATAAAAACTGGAACTGACTGCTTTTTGTTACACATGTCTTTGTTTCTCAGATGTTATGTACACATAAAACTTATTTTATTATATAAATGTGTTAGTTAAATAGCAATCTTTAACCTCCTGATTTAAACAGAACATTTTGCTTTACAATATTGAATATATATGTTTAAAATAAATAATTGCTGGCCCCTTCTAATTCCCTAGGTTTTAGGATTTATGCGTGTGTGTGCTAGAATTTGAAACCACAAAACATTGTGAACTTTAAACTAAATTGCCCCTGATCCCTCTGCATAGCATAATGATCAACAAAATGATCTCTTTTATGAAAATATTCTTACCAGTGAGTAGCCTCACTACATTCTCTTTCAATGTTCCTTTTCAAGACTCTACTGCTTACATGTATATTGTCTCAAATTCTGTCGTTTTTTCATATTGCCGAGGTTCGTAATCGAATCCTAAAAGGCGGGTGGAGTATTAATGACACTTTGGGTCAAATACATGGGTTTTGTGTGTGTGTGCAGTTGAACATGCCAAAGCTGGGACTGGGAAAAGAAAATACGTCCTTGACTAAAGCAATACTGCATCTTCTGCAACAAAGGACAACTGGCTCTCCCAAACATTTTCTTATGTGACACAGACACAGAATTTACCATCTTGTCTTGATGCCTGCTGTGTGGGTGGGGTTGATTTAGCAAGATTGTCATCTTCAAACACAGAACAATCTGGGGTTTCTCCACTGTCAATTTTGGCAAGCAATCTTCCAACTTTGGTGATCTCAGTGGTACTTTCATAATAATAATAATAATAATAATAATAATAATAATAATAATAATAATAATAATGAATGGTACTTATATCGCGCAAATCTCACATTGTGACTCATTGCGCACCCACTCGCATTCATCCATTGTACATCCTGTCATTACAACACATATGGCATACTATTACAATGAAATAAAAACAACAATGCAGGCGATAGTACTCTTTTTCAATGTTCAGAGAGTGGCCCATGTGATTTGCTAGCAATTTCTGCTCATTGGGTGACAAATCAAACAGTTGAGTGATTGTAGCTCCATACTTTCTGCATTTCGTCGATGTGATCAACTCTGGCTTCCGTAGCCCAATATCTGATGTGAGTATCCAGGTAACCGTTCACAGACTTAGATGCAAAGAAAAATGGATTCGATACAGGTATAGCTACATCAGTCATCATTTCAAGAAGAATGTACAGAGATTCTTTCACCTGGGGAGGCAGGGAGTAAGGGGGCTCACACGGATTAGTTAGTTCTTCATTTTAAGCCCTAGTGCTCCCGTTTCTCCTGTGAGGTCGTTTATCGCCCCCCCCCTCCCGCCCCCTCCTCCTTCGACAGTTGATGGTTCGGGTGCATTGCCGCACCCCACAGTCAAAGAGACCGCTAGGGATTCGAACCCTTAAGTGACAGGTTCTGCGCCTCCCGATGGCAGTAGAGATCCTGGGCTGCCTTACTCAGGCTCGAAGGCTTGGCGGAGAGACTTGTTCACACCGTGGCTGGGCTTGTCGTTACGGTTCATAGCTTGGCTGTGGGAAATCCGTCTTCTCCCGGTCACACAGCCAGTTCACAGTCCGACTCCAAGGCCCCTGCCTCGAGCCCAAATTCACACTTTTCTGCTATCCTATGCACCAACGGGAATCCCCTCTATGAAAAATACTTCCGGTTTTTTTTTTCCGCGTGTTTTAGTGAGTTATTTCCAAATATTCAAGAATAATAACATGTGTCACTGGCCACCTGTATCGTACCCTCACATATTTTTTTTTTTTTTTGCTGCAGTTTATTATCCCTTTCTATCGCCAGTGGCGCGCCTAAACCCTACCTACCTAACATTATTTGTGAATTTTTGAAAAATATTCGGAAAAACATAATGCCCAGATGCTGGCTCGAACCCACACCTGTCAGGCGCCATAGGTTTATGGCTTGTGAACAAGGCAAGTTAGTCCCTCCTTAGCCCACTTGGCCACAACGCTCGCGTAACATAGTCAGTTACTTCGTGTTTTGTGAAGGTTGCGACGGCGAAGCTATGAAAAACTACAAGTCTTCAGGTCTTGTTTCACTTTCTGTCGATGATCGACGCACCTCCGAAATCGCCACAAATACAGGCCTCTACGATTGTTTTTTGCATCCTTTCACTGAGCATGTACTTCCTCCACCGTTTTTATACTTATCCCACTCGTTTTCTGGCTCTAACAATCGTCGTATTCGGCAATTTGCCATATTTAAAAGTCACGCATCAAGCTTTGATAAAAGCAAAACAAGCCAAACCGGAACTTGGTTTCATATAACCTCGTTTTAATTTATAATGGCGATACCCACGAGTTTTTATGAGAGGTGCCGGAAAGTTGTGAATAGTACGCGGGACGGAATGTCGTAAATCCCCCCCTCCCCCCACCCCGGCTCTGGCTCCCCTGTGGAAATAGCGGAGCATTCCTTTCCTAAGGGACGCCGTCTGTCCGTTTCCGAATTTATTAATCGGCATGATAAGCCCATAGCGGAGTTTGTCTCCATCTACAACCAGCGTTCGGCTAAAGATGTAGTTACATTACGGCTGAGACTCAAGTCCCTTTTACCCCCGTTGGGGTGCCGGGGGTTTCAGTATAAATAGTATCCTCACTTTCTGGAAATTTAGTGCTTTAAATTCCCACTGTCGTTGTCTTTCTCATTTGCTCTAGTCTTTCTCATTCCTGCTCTGTTCTATCAATCTTCTATACTATCTTCTTCTTCGCTAGACCAGTCATCTACTTTTTTTTTGGAAAAACTTTCCGGGACAACACGCCTTATTTGTGTATGAGGTCTGTTGGATCAGCTTGGGAATATTGGACGCTTTCTGCCAGGTGGTAGATGTTATTATTTAGCAATGTATGCATTTTATATGTATGTGTTTTGTTGATAATTTATAATGATGTTTGTATTCTATTTTGTTTTTGTAAACGGGTGTTCGATAAATTAGAGTACAGCCTCAGCGTCCCCTGCGTGGGATGTCTTTATTGTAAAGTGACTGGCTTGTGGAGAGCGTTCAGTTTTACCACTAGGGTTGTTCAGCAGATTTTTTATGCGGATCAGGGGTTGTCCGGTCCTGATTTGGCTCGGAAGAGTCCGCTGGACCTAAAGCAATAATCATGTAATGTAATGTAAAGTCCCTTTTGACGGAGGCTGCTCTCAAGTCTATGGGCGTGGTAATCCGAGACAATCCTGACCCAGTGGTGGGACCGGATCCTACCTAAACTGGCCTTCCCGCGTGCCCGCTGGCTGCCGCTCTGGTTTAAGCTTGATCTGGTGCAGTTTTCTTTTTAACCCGCTTTTAATCTTACTCGGACGTGTTTTATCATTAATTTTAGATTAAACTTCTATAATTTGATTGTTTTTATATAATATAGGCCCTATACTGTTCCGTGCAATAACCCGGCAGACCTGGTCTGTCTTCATATAAAAATTATTTTATCTCTCCTTAGACATTAAATAATCCGCTCACTCTGCCCTCCTAGTCGCCCTTTGGCCCTCCTCCCTCCCTCTGCTATACCTTTGGCGGCCTTGTCTTGGCGTCCCTTTTGCCACCCTTGTCACATCTTCACTCTACATTATTGACGCCGTCTTCCTTCCGATTCAACGCATCTTCCTGCTGGTTGTTGTAGCAGCTTTTGCGCTCCTTCTTCATTTGACTCCATTCTGCAAAACGACTTCTTATTACATCGGCCCTCGTTCATCCAAGTCCCCTATATGCTTATGTGTCTGGGGACGTTAATCTACTTGCCTGCCTGCCTGCCTAACCTCAGTGGGGAATTGCCTAACAACAGACAGGAAAGGCCAAATAATTTGGCAATTGCCTTACTAGGGTTTAGGCAGAAATTGCCTTACAGACAGAAATTGCTGTACAGGTGAAGATATTTGTAGATTAGTTATTGCCAAGAATACGTTTGTATGAATATGTGTTTACTGATGGCAGGCATGTGTTCACGCTTTCCTGTGTGTGCTACATTTTCTTGCTTAATGACATAAGGCACAAATTGTCTAATGTACATGAAGTATGGTTGGCGGTTCTCCACCTGTCATTATGTACAATGGTATGTAGTATGCATTGCAGTTTTGCTATACTAGACAACCACTTACTACCAACATCATCGTCTGTGGAGTTTTGATATATGCTTCAGATGTGTTGGCTTCCAATCATTGCCTATATATATGCAGTTTTCCATGTTTGAGAATTGCTATTTTGGAGACGTTTATAAACATTTTGAAGAAAAACTGTTCAAATGAATCATTGCTTATCTGAAGTTGTTTGTTGTTGTTGTTGTTGTTTTAAAGTGAAGCAACGTGTGTTCATTTATGTGTGTACTGATGTGACAGTGACAGATCATAGATGTGAGACAAGTTTCATGCTTCCCTGATGAGGGACCACGGTTTCTTGCCTTCTGATGTACATGTAATGTCTTACAAAACATTTGTATGTGTATGTTTTCTAAAGGTATTATGGAGACATTTAATGTGCAAGTGTTATTGTTTTCGGAACACCCCAGTTGGAGTGCTGGGGGGAAGGGGAGGAAAGGGGGGGGGGTCAGTATAAATAGTATCCCCACTTTCTGGAAATTTAGTGCTTTAAATTAATAATAATAATAATAATAATTTATTTTATAAAGCGCGATTCCAAACAACTGTCTGCTCAAAGCGCTCACACGCATGCACACACTCTCACACTCGCAGGTTAACATTATAATCTTAAAGTATCGAGTTTAAACGAAGGGTAAAATATGTATACTAAAAGAAAGATGTACATGTACAAGATTTAAACTTTAACACTAAGGTAAAACACAGGACAGCAATTTTTAAAAAGTTAGGGCAAAAAGGGTACAGTGGTTACAAATACATGCGAATCACAAAACCAAACCATACACAGAATTTTAAAAAGTATGTGATAAAACAAAATGACATCGTACTAAAACGTATTGCACATAGCATTGCATTGCACAAACACACACACATACACACACAAAGAATGAAATTACGGATTTAACCGTCTTATAAAATATTACGTATTACATTTCAAAAATTAAAATAATGAAAATGGCCAAAATTTAAAATGAAAGACTCCAGCGTAAGAACATAATTTTCATAGCCTACACCTCGACCGACAGAACGACCCATGCCGAAAAATTGTTGAAATTCTCTCTCTCTCTCTCTCTCTCTCTCTCTCTCTCTCACTCTCTCTCTCCCTCTCCCCTCATCCCCCTCCTCCCTCACCTCACTCCAAAACTCATACATACACATTTATTCACAGATGTTTCAAAAACAGGTGTGTCTTCAGTGATTTTTTGAACGATGAATGGGACTGGGCAAGACGAAGGTCGGACGGCAGGGAGTTCCATAGAGCTGGGGCATACCGGGAAAAGGACCTTTTACCAAAACTATTAAGGGAGTATCTAGGAACTGTAAGGAGGGATGCATCTTGTGATCGGAGAGTGCGTGTTGGCCTATAGGGGCTGAGAAGTTCGGAGAGATAGGAAGGGAATGTTTCAGAGTGGAGGCACTGATAGCAGAGAGAGGCAATCTTGTAGTCAATTCGAGCTTTAACAGGGAGCCAGTGTAAAGTTGTCAGGGCAGAAGAGGCACTAGAACGTCGAGACTGACGAAGGACAAGACGGGCAGCGTTGTTTTGGATGCGTTGAAGTCTGAGGAGCTTGTTTTCAGGAAGATCAGCTAAGAGGGAATTGCAGAAGTCAAGACGAGAGAGAATGAAGGCCACAGCAAGTTTGTTTGATGATTCCATTGAAAGATATTGTCTGATTTTGCCAATTCTACGAAGGTGGAAATTCAAGGTTTTGCACATGTTGTTGATGTGAGTGTCCAAGGAAAGACATTCATCAATATGAACGCCAAGATTTCGAACTGATTTGGAAAATTCTATATTGTTGTTCATCAAGCTTAGGGAGTGTGTTGATAGCTGCTGAAGTTTACTACTTGTGCCAATGGCGATCACCTCGGTTTTATCATTATTCATCTGCAGTTTGTTTGTGCTCATCCAGTCAGCAACCGAGTTAATGCAACGCGACAGGTCGGAAGCAAGTTCCGGGATATCAGCCGGAATAGCAGAGTTTTGTAGTTGAGTGTCATCGGCAAAGAAGTGGTAAAGGTGGTCAAAAGTCTTGATGATAGAGCTTAACGGTTGGGTGTACATAGTGAAAAGTACAGGCCCAAGCACGGAACCCTGTGGCACACCATACTTCAAAGGAGAAGGAATAGACTGAGTATTGTTAACAAGGACAGACTGAGTTCGTTTAGAAAGGTATGAACGGAACCATGCAAGAACCGTTCCAGTGCAACCAAAAACCGTCTCGAGGCGATCACACAGTATCGTGTGGTCAATGGTGTCAAACGCGGCTGAGAGGTCTAGCAACGCCAGAATGGACACGCGACCTCTATCCGCTGCATGAAGCAGGTCGTTGACCACACGTAGCAACGCGGTCTCGGTGCTGTGGCTCTTTCTATAGGCGGACTGGAACGGTTCCAACATGTTGTGAGTTTGCAGGTGAGGTAGAAGTTGAGAGAGCACGATGCGTTCAAGTACCTTGGACAGGAAAGGAAGATTGGAGACTGGGCGGTAGTTCTTTAGAATCTCGGGGTCTAGATTTGGCTTTTTCAAGAGCGGGATGACGAGAGCGTGTTTAAAAGACGGGGGAATAGAACCAGAAGACAGAGAAGTGTTCATGATAGTGGTGATGGTAGGGAGAATTTCGTCCAGGCATTCATAAAACAGAGATGATGGGATAGGGTCAAGAGAACAAGACTTCTTGGGCATGCTGAAAATGATCGCTTTTACCTGCGCCTCGGTCACTGACTGGAAAGCACTTAGCGGTGTTCCCGAGAAGCCCAGCGAGTCAAAAGATCTATCAACGGGAGGACCAGAATCGAGACTTTGTCTGATGTCCTCGATCTTGCCTATAAAGAACTCGCTGAACACCCCGGGAAGATTTTCTGGAGGAATAGTGGCAGGAAGCACCCCGTTCGCAGCCACACCCATCAGCTCACTGCTGAGGCGGAAAAGTTCTCGCGAATTGGTAGCAGCGGCGATTCTATCACCGACGTATGTTGCCTTGGCGTCGCGAATCGCGCGGTTAACGAGGTTTCCCACTGTCGCTGTCTTTCTCCTTTGTTCTTTCTCATTTCTACTCTGTTCTCTATCAATCTACTATACTATCTTCTTCTTTGCTTGACCAGTCACCTACCTTTTTTCGTGAAACTCTTCCGGGACAAAACTCCTCATTTGTGTGTGGTCTGTTGGATCCTATCCTATCCTATCCTGTCCCGTAACCCGAAGGTCGTAGGGGCACCACAGATGATCGTTTAACCAGCATACTCCATCTTTCTCTGTCCTCAGCAGCCCTGATGGCTTCGCTCAGTGTCAAACCAGTCCATTCTCGAATGTTGTCCCCCCACCTCCCCTTCGGTCTCCCTCCTCCTCCACCTCCCTGCACCGTACCTTGCAGAATAGTCTTTGCAAGGCCTGATGATCCGGCGACGTGGCCACACCATCGGAGCCTCCGTTTCCCCACCACTGCTAGCGAGCCATCGTGTTGTCCAACGGCCTGCGCGATGGCCTGTCGGACCACGTCGCTGGCGACGTGTTGGGTACAGGAAATGCCCAGAAGTCCTCTGCAGCACCCCATCTCCATGCCTTGCACTCCTCGCTGGAGATCCGCCGCGAGGGTCCATGCCTCGCAAGCACATAGGAAGACGGAGACGACAAGGGAGCGCAGCAGTCCCACCTCGGAATGCAGACCGACGGCCCCGTCTCTCCAAATGGGCCCCAACCCCGTCAGGGCAGCAGCCGCCCGCGCGACCCCGGAGAGGACCCCCCGCCGGGACCCACCGTCCGACACAACGGCTCCCAAACATCCGAAGCCACGCACCGCGCCGAGGGACCGGCCCCGGACCCCGATGTCCGCACCGACGCCACCGGTGCCGCCGGCCACCACCCTGGTCCTCTCTGCACCCACCTCCACCCCACAGGCTCCGGAGGTGGTGTCAAGCCTCTGCACCAGCCGCCCAAGCTCCCGCTCCTCTCCAACCAATCCATCGACGCCATCTGCAAAACGAAAACCGGAGACCGCCCCACCCCCCACGCCGACCGCGCCCCCATGGTCCGCAAGAGCATCCGACACGATGCGCTCCAGGAAGATGCCGAAGAGTGCCGGAGAGAGCAGGCACCCCCGACGCACACCGACCGCTGCTCCGAACCAGCCCCCGACGGCGCCGCCGCGGAGGACCGCACCGGCAGCCCCGCCACACGGGTCCCCGATGACTTCAACAACTGTAGGGCTGACGCCGTACACCCCCACCGTTGCCCACAGAGCCGCACGCCAGACTCGGCCAAACGCCCCCCCCCCCCTCCCCCCCCCCCCCCCCCCCCCCCCCCGAAGTCCACGAACACACGACACAGATGCCGCTGGTGCCGCAGGCATCTCCCACAGACCAATCTGAGGCCGAAAATCTGCCCAGCGGCACCCCGCCCCGCCCCGAATCCCGCCTGCCCTTCAGCCAGGACCTGCCCAGCCCGGGGCCTCAACCCTCTGAGCACTACCTCCAGGAGGACCCCGCCGGGATAGCCGACGAGGCCGACGGTCCGGCAACCCTCACACTCCCGAAGGCTACTCTCCCCGGGAAGAGTGACGACAAGCGACCGGGTCCACGGCACAGGCCACCCCCCACCCCGCCAGATCCCGCCACAGACAACGGCGAGAGCATCAACCATCGCCTCTCCCCCCGCCTGCAGCAGCCCCGCGGGCATGCCGTCCACCCCCGCCGACCTCCCCCTCCCCAACGCTTGCACTATTGGACGCTTTCTGCCAGGTGGTCACTGGGGCTTCCTATGATGTTATTATTTGGCAATGTAGGCATTTTATATGTATGTGTTTTGTTGGTATTTCATAATGATGTTTATATTCTATTTTGTTTTTGTAAACGGGGGTTCGATAAATTAGAGTATAGCCTCAGCGCCCCCTGCGTGGGATGTCTTTATTGTAAAGTGACCGGCTGGTGGAGTGCCTTCAGTCTTACCACTAGGGTTGTTTCGGCAGATCTTTTATGCGGATCAGGGGCGAGTTCTCTTTCAACGAAGTTGTGGTCTTGATTTTGTGGATCTGGTTCGGCTACACTTGTCCTGATTTGGCTCGGAAGAGTCCGCTGGACCTAAAGCAATAATCATGTAATATAATGTAATCCGTGTGAGTGAAGTGAGATAAATATAATTTATTTTCATTATCATAAAAGTTATTAAAAAAATTTAATTCTTTTAATACTTTTATATTTTTATGCTATTGACTCATTTTGAAAAAAATGTTGAATGTTCCTTTGATCTTATGATTTTGGAAGCCATTTTGGATTTTCATAATTACTTAATAATTTTTGCCTAAAGTTCTGAGCTTATTTTGTAATTGTTCTCAAGCTTTTACAATGGATGATATTCATTACATTATATGTTTGGCTTATTTGATTTATAACTGTAAAGTTTTGCATTTGTCATTAATTCAAGTATCATCTTCATGTTGTTCATAATTTTTTTTTTAATTCAATTTTAAAAATTCTGTTTAGCCTTGGTCTTTATTGTTTATTTATAGAGGGTTGCTTGCATGATCAATTGCTTGATTGATGATGTAAATCTCATGCAAACTCTGAATAAAATCAAATCATCCCAACCAAGTGTTCGTCTTATTGGACAAAGACTGCGCGATATCACTTTCTACTTTTAATCACTCATATGCACACACCCTGCAGCATTTATAATGTATTATTATTTAGATAACAAAAAAACCCAATTCTTTTAGTACAAACAAATTGCCATAGCTTTTGGGCTTAAGTAATAACATCTTTGACTTTGACAAATAAATACATGTTGTTGTTTTTTCTTACTTTTGTTATAATTGTTTTGATCATGTGCTCTCTCTCTCTCTCTCTCTCTCTCTCTCTCTCTCTCTCTCTCTCTCTCTCTCTCTCTCTCTCCCTCACACTAATTGTATGTGAAGTGAAAAATACCACAGCAAACTATCCTATCGTATCCTATCCTATCCGGTAACTCGGAGGTCGTAGGGGCACCACAGATGATCGTTTAACCAGCGTACTCCATCTTTTCCTGTCCTCAGCAACCCTGATTGTTTTGCTCAGTGTCAAACCAGTCCATTCTCGAATGTTGTCTTCCCACCTCTTTTTCGGTCTCCCTCTTCTTCTACCTCCTTGCACTGTGCCTTGCAGGAAGGTCTTTGCAAGACCTGATGATCTGGTAACGTGGCCATACCATCGGAGTTTCCGTTTTTTTTCACCAATGTGAGCAGGCCATCGTGTTGTCCAATGGCATGTGTGATGGTCTGTCGGACTTCGTCGTTGGTGATGTGCTGGGTATAGGAAATGCCCAGAAGTCTTCTGTAGCACCTCATCTCAATGCTTTGTATTCTTCGTTGTAGATCTGCTGTGAGGGTCCATGTTTTGCAAGCATATAGGAAGATGGACATGGGAGCGCAACAGCCTTACCATGGAATGTAGACTGATGGTCCTGTCTTTCCACATTGGCATCAACCTCGCCAGGGCAGCAGTTGTTTGTGCCATCCTGGAGAGGACTTCCTGTCGGGACCCATAGTCTGATACAATGGCTCCTAAACATTTGAAGCTATGCACTGTGTTGAAGGCACAGTCAGCATTGGGAAAAGAGCAATCTCCAGCCTTCGTTTTGCGGATGGCATTGATGGATTGGCTGGAGAGGAGCAAGAACTTGAACAGCTGGTACAGAGGCTTGACACCACCTCCAGAGCCTATGGAATAGAAATAAGTGCAGAGAAGACCAAAATTAATTATGACCAACAACACCAATGGCATCAACACGGACATCAAAGTCCAAGGCCAATCCCTCAACACAGTGCTTAGCTTAAAATATTTAGGAGCCATTGTATCAGACAATGGGTCCCGACAGGAAGTCCTCTACAGTATCGCACAAACAACTGCTGCCCTGGCGAGGTTGAAGCCAATGTGGAAAGACAGGATCATCAGCTTACATTCCAAGGTAAGACTGCTGCGCTCCCTTGTCATCTCCATCTTCCTATATGATTGCGAAACATGGACCCTCACAGCAGATCTACAACGAAGAATACAAAGCATGGAGATGAGGTGCTACAGAAGACTTCTGGGCATTTCCTATACCCAGCACATCACCAACGACGAAGTCCGACAGACCATCACACAAGCCATTGGACAACACGATGACCTGCTCACAGTGGTGAAAAAACGGAAACTCCGATGGTATGGCCACGTTACCAGATCATCAGGTCTTGCAAAGACCATCCTGCAAGCACAGAGCAAGGAGGTAGAAGAAGAGGGAGACCAAAAAAGAGGTGGGAGTACAACATTCGAGAATGGACTGGTTTGACAATGAGCGAAACAATCAGGGTTTCTGAGGGCAGGGAAAGATGGATTACGCTGGTTAAACGATTATATGTGGTGCCCCTACGACCTCCGAGTAAGGGGATAGGATAGGTATTAATGTATGTACTATTATTACTGCGATTATTTGAGAAGGGAGATGTAGCAGATCTTGACTTGGAACTGTATGTGTGTGTTTTATTTCCATGTGCGTCATGGTGTTTATTTTACGTCATTGTATGTAGGAAGTGTGACTGTCACGCTACGCAGTTTTGCAGTCGCGCGCCTATGTATATAGTTTAATCATCAGCCTGTACATAGAGGTTAAAAGTTACGGTAGTCAAGGGGAGAGAATCAGAATAAATTAATTTAGTTTATAATTAATAAAAGTAGCGAATGTATTGCGCCCGTGCAGAACGTACTATGTTAGAAAAACAGCATAGTTGGCTATTTTGTTATTGAGAAGATTAATTGCTGCCATGCGATATTCTATGTGTGAAATGCGTGCTCTAATCGCGAACGGTGCAGGGAATGAATTATGATGAAAAGAAGTATATTCTGGAAGATTCTTAGCTGATCGTATAAAACCCCTTGCACTGTATATTTTGATAGGGAGCAGCAACAGTTGCATATCGCTTTTGTAGCCAGAATCAACGGATCCAAGTTGGGTCAAGGTGCCAGTTAGTGACTTTGTCTGTGGGTCGTACAGATCAGACCGTCAACGAAAAAGAGCCTATTAACGGAAGAGGAGGATTGTTTTGGGAACACTTTGGAAGTGTTTGTTTAACTAAAACTTTTCTAAGCTGTTTAGAATACCTACTGTGTATTCTCGGTGAAATCTGAGTTATCTACGTATAACGTCGGGTGACCTGTGACTCCGTCTAGGACTTCTTATGCCTGTGTAATCACCTTGCCTAACCATCTGTGCCTGTGTGTTTGTCCCGTCGTTCGTGTGTCTTTGTCTACAGGCCGGGGAATCCACTGGTAGCCGTAAGTTTTTACCTCAATTTCTCAGTTGGCCATAGCGTTCGGGGGTTTGGGTTATGCATGCAGTGTGAATGAATAGTTAATTATGTTTTCTTAATTCTATTGTTCATATTGTTTGCTGCATAAATACCTAGAGAGAGAGAGAGAGTTTTCTAAAATGTATTATAAATTAAATAATTATAAATTGATATAAAAGAATTCGCTGTTATGTAGCGAAGAGATGTCAGAAAGGAGGTGTTTGTGAATGTATATGCGCGATGACAGGGAGGATGAGTAAGGATGTGGAAAGGGAGACAACCATTCCGATAGCGGGGTGCTTGTGCAGTATATTGTAATATAATTATTAATGGTTGCGTATTCTTGTATGTATTGTTGTAGATGTACCAACAAATACAACACCAAAACCCTAGAGCAGACCATTGATGGTGTGCTGAAACCTTGCTGGTGTGAAGCTTGCGTGCCTCGGCCTATTACGCCGCGTTTTCCGTGTGTCAACCTCGGTTGCGAAGGTTCTGGTATTCGCCCAGGGAACTTTATTTCGTTTATAAAGCACACGCACACACACTCCACCACACACAACAAATAACTGTAACCAATGATAATCTGTTGTGAGGAACGATAATTGTTTCACATGTGATAGATTATAAATTACAGCACATTGAAATATATTTAATCTGAATTGATTGATAAACATTGTTGAATAAATTTACATACTAGATTAAGTAACCCTGTGATTGTATAGTTTTGTCTGGGGGAATTATTTCGCCAGATATTAGTTAATTAATAATTTAGATTAATTTCTTACAACTTCTATTCTGCATAAAAGATAAATTTTCTCAGTCAATTTATATAATATAAAAGACTTGTTGTATCTATTTGAAGTTTAAGTGGAACAAAGTTTGAATATTTATAAAGATTTAAAGCAGTTGCTTACTGTATATTTACCTTGTTGGCAGTAAGCTGTTTCAGCCATAATTATTATAAATCTCTTGTACATTTTGTAGTTAGTCATTTTCCATTTTGATTTAATTATCGTTATTATTTTGAGCGAATTGTTTATGTATTAGTTTGGGGTTTTATTAGTGGGATTGAGGGTTGGTTGGTTGGGAAGCGGGATAAAGGGAGTTAATTTTGAGTATGAATGAGTGTGTGAAATAAAGAAATTGTCTTGTTACTTCTGGTTTTGTCTTTTAGAGTTTATTTAGGTGTTGGGTTTTTTTCTCGTGTGAAAGAGCACACATGTCGAACCACTGTTGAGGCAGTTGGGACGTGACATTTTGGTGGCAGCGGTGAGATAGATCTAGGAAGGGATAGGGGGAAGTAGTTAGGGTAGATTTATTTTTTTGATTGTTTAGATACCAGAAGTCAGTGTTTGTTTCTTTGTCGTCTTGTGTGTCGGATGAGTGGCCAGTGGGCGGTTGGTCGGGAGTGAGGTTGCGCTGCGCAAAAGGGTTCACACCCCGAGCGTGTGTGCACAAACGGGGGGTTGAGGTAAACAACTTTGTCGTCGAGGCCTAGACGATAAGGGACTTCTCCGGCTCCTGTCACTGTTTACTTGTCATTTGTTCGACTGTTTGTATATGTGTTAATCGTTATTTGTTTCATTTGTTATTCACCCATTTTTTTCCCATTTTTCTTAGTCCGCGACTGTATGCTGACAAGGGCTGCGACTCAGAGAGCAGCTGAGCAGGCGCGAGCGATGGACCAGTACACGGAGGCCGACGCAGCCGCTTCGCGTCGGGAACCGATGGACGAGGAAACCACAGTGAGTACGCCTTTCGCTCATAGTACTCGCATGGCAGCTGATCTTACTCCTACTGCAGTTAAGGCCGGTGCAGGAAAAAGTAGCGTTGGCATGGAGGTATATCTTAGATATAAGGAGCTAGGCGCTAGCATGGGGCTGAAGGGAGCAGGTCTAGCCAGTTTTGTAGTAGACGGGGCGAAGAGAGAGCAAGAAGCTGCTAGATTAGCGGAGGAGTCTGCTAGATTGGCGAGAGAGATGGAATTAGAGCGAAGGGACAGAGCTAAAGAAACAGCTAGGCTCGAGAGGAAGATGGAACGAGAAGAGAAAAGAAGCGCAGAAGAGCGTAAGGAAAGAGCAGCAGAGTTAGCCCTGATGGAAAGAAGGCTAGAGCAGGAGCGTAAAGATAGAGAGCAAGAGCGCAAAGATAAAGCCAGAGAACTGAAGCTCTTAGAAAAGAAAATAGACTCCGAACGGGGAAACGTTGAGTTGCGACTGCAAGAAGAGCGTGCAGCTAGAGAGCAGGCCCGGGAAGACGACAGAGAAAGGCTTAGGCAACAGTTGGAGCAAGAGAAAGAACTAGAAGCCCAACGTAGGAGGGATAGAGTTCAGCCTGATAGCTACAAGATCAAGGTCCAACCATTTGATGGTAAAGAGGATATTGAGAGCTACCTTCAGCACTTTGAGCAAATAGCTAGAACTCAGAAATGGAGGGAAGAGACGTGGTCGGCTAGGTTGTCACCGTTGTTGTCAGGGGAGGCAAGAGAGACTTATCTGAAGTTAACTCCAGAACAGATAGTCGATTTCGAAGTGGTCAGGGGGGCTCTTCTGAAGCGATTTAGGAGAGACGCCGACTACTACCGCAAGCAGTTCAGGGGGAGTAGGAAAGAAGGCACAGAGACTTTTCCGCAGTACTTGAGTAGAGTACAGGTCTTAGTGAAGAGATGGTTTTCTTTGGCTAAGAAAGATATAGATGATGCGGGCGTAGTGCTTGATGTCTTTCTGACTGAACAGTTGTTGTCAGTGATGAACCCTGAGTTAGAGCTGTTTGTGAGGGAGAGGCAGCCTGAGAACGGCGAGCAAGCAGCTGAGATTGCCCAGTTACATGTAGACGCGAAACGGACTGTGAGTAACAGACCAGTGTTCGGTAGCGTGCCATACAAGGGGGGTAATCGTGCTGTCAGTCAACCTGTAGGGGCAGCGAGGAGTGGTCCTAGTGGCAACAAGGGTGAAGAGGATAAGAGGAGGGAACCTAGTGGGGAGAAACGTCCTGTGAAGTGTTTCAGGTGCGGGAAGCTAGGTCACGTAGCGAGGGAGTGCCGTAGTCCGAAACAGTTGCTACGTATCACTGTCAGTCCGGATTCAGGCCCGTTTCACTCGGAAATGACTAAGGCTAGCTTTAGTACCATTCAGCCGTACAACCCGTGGAGCATGGGAACAGTCAGGGGTCAGCCTGTGAAGATTCTGAGAGATACTGGTGCCGAGGTGGGGGCAGTAGCAGCCAAGTGGGTGCGCCCTGAGGATATGACCGGTAGAGAGATCGAGGTCATGTTCGCTGATCAGGTCAAGTCAGGGAAGTATCCTACAGCGTACGTAGAAGTAGACTCAGCTTTCGTGAAGGGTACAGTAGAATTGATCGTCATCGAGCAAGTTGTACCTGATGTGATTCTAGGCAACTGGGTTACCTTCAAGGGAGGCTATCGAAGTCCCGTAGCTGTAGATGGGTTAGAGTGTGCGATAGCCGCCGTTCAGACCAGGGCACAGGCCAAAGCAGAAGGGAAGCAGGAGAAAGCACTGCCGATTCCGAAGCCATTCCAACTCGATGTGACGCCCGATCAGTTGGCCAAGTTGCAGGAAGAAGATCCCACTTTAGCTAGAGCTAGAGAATGCGAGAAGCAAGGGACGAAACTCAAGTCAGGCAAAGCGATGGTTAGCTTCACCAAAAAGAAGGGCATTTTGTACAGAGTACACCATCAGGGAGAAGAAGAGCTAACACAGCTAGTCGTGCCTAGCAAGCTCAGAGGAGAGGTGATGCGCCTGGCGCACGACCCTCCGATGGCCGGACACTTAGGTGGAAAGAGGACACGTGAGAGGGTATGGGGGGTGTTCTATTGGCCAGGAATGTGCGGGGACGTTAGGCGATTCTGCGAATCGTGTCCCGAATGCCAGAAAACAGTTCCCAGGGGTAGGGTAGCAAAAGTTCCGCTGCAGAAACTACCTCTAGTTGATGAACCGTTTCAGAGAGTTGCAGTTGATATTGTAGGGCCTATAAAACCGTTGCCTCATTCGAAGGTGGAAACTATCACGGTAGAGATCGGGACTATGTTGATCATGGGAGCGATCGAGCGGGCAGTTTCACTAGTCAGTTCGCCGATTGTGGCAGTAAAGAAGAAAGACGAAGCAGTCAGGTTTCGATTTGGTGGTAGGAAGCGTTCCAGGCGCAAGCTGGAGTATTTGGGACACATAGTGGGAGAAGGCAAAGTGCAGCCGGAACAAGGAAAGATGGACAAGATCCAGAATGCACCACGTCCCACTACCAAGAAACAGGTCAGGTCATTCCTTGGATTAGCAGGGTACTATCGGAAGTTTGTGCCGAATTTTGCTGCGATAGCGGTGCCGCTGACTGACTTAACCAAGGGAGGCAAATCCGGTCCCGTACAGTGGTCCGACGCTTGTGAAGTAGCGTTCCAGACGCTCAAAAACCGTATATGTTCCAAACCTGTATGCTGTATGCCAGACATGGAGAAACCATTAGTGCTACAGACTGACGCATCAGAGATTGGAATAGGGGCGATTCTGTGCCAGGACCAAGGTTTGGGTTTACAACCTATTACATGTGCCAGCAAGAAGCTAAACCAAGCAGAGAGGAACTATTCCACCATAGAGAAGGAATGTTTAGCATTGGTTTGGGGCGTACAAAAGTTCAAGCAGTACCTGTACGATCGGACAGTCATTGTGCAGACCGACCACAGACCTTTGCAATACCTGCAGCAAGCAAAGACTACGAATTGTAGACTCATGAGGTGGGCACTTCAACTCCAACCTTTCGATCTGATAGTGGAGAGCATTCCAGGGAAGGAAAATGTACCAGCTGATTTCTTGAGCAGAACTGAGTAGCGTGGTTGTTAAGAACTAAAACTGTTAGTTTTCGTCTTGGTGGGGTGCTGTGTCACGCTACGCAGTTTTGCAGTCGCGCGCCTATGTATATAGTTTAATCATCAGCCTGTACATAGAGGTTAAAAGTTACGGTAGTCAAGGGGAGAGAATCAGAATAAATTAATTTAGTTTATAATTAATAAAAGTAGCGAATGTATTGCGCCCGTGCAGAACGTACTATGTTAGAAAAACAGCATAGTTGGCTATTTTGTTATTGAGAAGATTAATTGCTGCCATGCGATATTCTATGTGTGAAATGCGTGCTCTAATCGCGAACGGTGCAGGGAATGAATTATGATGAAAAGAAGTATATTCTGGAAGATTCTTAGCTGATCGTATAAAACCCCTTGCACTGTATATTTTGATAGGGAGCAGCAACAGTTGCATATCGCTTTTGTAGCCAGAATCAACGGATCCAAGTTGGGTCAAGGTGCCAGTTAGTGACTTTGTCTGTGGGTCGTACAGATCAGACCGTCAACGAAAAAGAGCCTATTAACGGAAGAGGAGGATTGTTTTGGGAACACTTTGGAAGTGTTTGTTTAACTAAAACTTTTCTAAGCTGTTTAGAATACCTACTGTGTATTCTCGGTGAAATCTGAGTTATCTACGTATAACGTCGGGTGACCTGTGACTCCGTCTAGGACTTCTTATGCCTGTGTAATCACCTTGCCTAACCATCTGTGCCTGTGTGTTTGTCCCGTCGTTCGTGTGTCTTTGTCTACAGGCCGGGGAATCCACTGGTAGCCGTAAGTTTTTACCTCAATTTCTCAGTTGGCCATAGCGTTCGGGGGTTTGGGTTATGCATGCAGTGTGAATGAATAGTTAATTATGTTTTCTTAATTCTATTGTTCATATTGTTTGCTGCATAAATACCTAGAGAGAGAGAGAGAGTTTTCTAAAATGTATTATAAATTAAATAATTATAAATTGATATAAAAGAATTCGCTGTTATGTAGCGAAGAGATGTCAGAAAGGAGGTGTTTGTGAATGTATATGCGCGATGACAGGGAGGATGAGTAAGGATGTGGAAAGGGAGACAACCATTCCGATAGCGGGGTGCTTGTGCAGTATATTGTAATATAATTATTAATGGTTGCGTATTCTTGTATGTATTGTTGTAGATGTACCAACAAATACAACACCAAAACCCTAGAGCAGACCATTGATGGTGTGCTGAAACCTTGCTGGTGTGAAGCTTGTGTGCCTCGGCCTATTACGCCGCGTTTTCCGTGTGTCAACCTCGGTTGCGAAGGTTCTGGTATTCGCCCAGGGAACTTTATTTCGTTTATAAAGCACACGCACACACACTCCACCACACACAACAAATAACTGTAACCAATGATAATCTGTTGTGAGGAACGATAATTGTTTCACATGTGATAGATTATAAATTACAGCACATTGAAATATATTTAATCTGAATTGATTGATAAACATTGTTGAATAAATTTACATACTAGATTAAGTAACCCTGTGATTGTATAGTTTTGTCTGGGGGAATTATTTCGCCAGATATTAGTTAATTAATAATTTAGATTAATTTCTTACAACTTCTATTCTGCATAAAAGATAAATTTTCTCAGTCAATTTATATAATATAAAAGACTTGTTGTATCTATTTGAAGTTTAAGTGGAACAAAGTTTGAATATTTATAAAGATTTAAAGCAGTTGCTTACTGTATATTTACCTTGTTGGCAGTAAGCTGTTTCAGCCATAATTATTATAAATCTCTTGTACATTTTGTAGTTAGTCATTTTCCATTTTGATTTAATTATCGTTATTATTTTGAGCGAATTGTTTATGTATTAGTTTGGGGTTTTATTAGTGGGATTGAGGGTTGGTTGGTTGGGAAGCGGGATAAAGGGAGTTAATTTTGAGTATGAATGAGTGTGTGAAATAAAGAAATTGTCTTGTTACTTCTGGTTTTGTCTTTTAGAGTTTATTTAGGTGTTGGGTTTTTTTCTCGTGTGAAAGAGCACACATGTCGAACCACTGTTGAGGCAGTTGGGACGTGACAGTGACGTAGGAAGAAAGAAGGAGAAGAAAAATAAAAAAAACGAATCAGCTAGCAAGCTGCCGTCTTCACGGTCTTTTACAGTTTGAATGCATATCTTCCACAGTTCCAAGAACATGTTTCATTTTATTTTAAAAAAAAATATTGTTACGTATTTATAATGACAGTTGTCCATAGATTAATCTTAAATGTATTTGTTCAATCAGCATGCCCGTTATAAATATATAAATATATATAGTGTATATGAGTCGCATAACCGTTTTTTGACGACATATGTCACAGACAGGGTGTTTTGGCAACCTGTTTGTTTCTCAAATTTCTCGAGGTGTAATATATATATATTTAATATTGACCCATATTTATAATCACAGATGTCCATTTAACAGTCTGACATCAAATTTGATTTTATATGACCAGTAGAAATAGGTGTTGCCAGAAAACGGTGCCAGAACACATGTCGCGGTAAACCATGTATTATGCGTATATATATATATATATATATATATATATATATATATATATATATATATATATATATATATATATATATATATATATATATATATATATATATATGTGTGTGTGTGTGTGTGTGTGTGTGTGTGTATGTGTGTGTGTGTGTGTGTTTTGTGTGTGTGTGTTTGTGTTTTGTGTGTGTGTTTGTGCATATGTGAGAGTGTGAGAGAGAATATGGTTTAAGAGTAGAGTTTAGAGTTCATGAATGTAATTATCATGCATAGATTAGTGCGGACGAATTTTCATCATTATCCTATCCTATCCTGTCCTGTCCCGTAACTCGGAGATCGTAGGCGCACCACAGATGAACGTTTAACCAGCATACTCCATCTTTCTCTGTCCTCAGCAACCCTGATGGCTTCGCTCAGTGTCAAACCAGTCCATTCTCGAATGTTGCCCTCCCACCTCTTTTTCGGTCTCCCTCTTCTTCTACCTCCTTGCACTGTGCCTTGCAGAATGGTCTTTGCCAGGCCTGATGATCTGGTGACGTGGCCATACCATCGGAGTTTCCGTTTCTTCACCCTTGTGAGCAGGTCATCGTGTTGTCCAATGGCTTTTGTGATGGGTTGTCGGACTTCGTCGTTGGTGATGTGTTGGGTATAGGAAATGCCCAGAAGTCTTCTGTAGCACCTCATCTCCATGCTTTGTATTCTTCGTTGTAGATCTGCTGTAAGGGTCCATGCTTCGCAAGCATATAGGAAGATGGAGATAACAAGGGAGCGCAGCAGTCTTACTTTGGAATGTCGACTGATGCGATGGTCCTGTCTTTCCAAATGGGCTTCAACCTTGTCAGGGCAGCAGTTGTTTGTGCGATCCTGGACATGACTTTCTGTCGGGACCCATTGTTTGATACAATGGCTCCTAAAAATTTGAAGCTATTCACTGTGTTGAGGGATTGGCTTGGACTTTGATGTCCGAGTTGATGCCATTGGTGTTGTTGATCATCATTTTCGTCTGCTCTGCACTTATTTCCATTCCATAAGCTCTGGAGGTGGTGTCAAGCCTCTGTATCAGCTGTTCAAGTTCTTGTTCCTCTCCAGCCAATCCATCAATGTCATCAGCAAAACGAAGATTGGAGATTGCTCTACCCCCTCTGCTGACTGTGCCTTAGTGATCTGCAAGGGCATTCGACATGATGCGCTCTAGGAAGATGTTGAAGAGTGTTGGAGAGTGTAGGCATCCTTGACGCACACCGATTGTTGTTCTGAACCAGTTCCCGATGGCGCTATTATGGAGGACTGCACTGGTAGCCTTGTCATACAGGCTTTTGATGACTTCAATAATTTTAGGGCTGATGTTGTACACTTTCATTGTTGCCCATAGAGCTGCATGCCAGACTCGGTCAAACTCTCTCTCTCTCTCTCTCTCTCTCTCTCTCTCTCTCTCTCTCTCTCTCTCTCTCTCTCTCTCTCTCTCTTTCTCTCTCTCTCTCTCTCTCTCTCTCTCTCAATATATATATATATATATATATATATATATATATATATATATATATATATATATATATATATATATATATATATATATATATATATATATATATATATATATATATATATATATATATATATATATATATATATATATATATATATATATATATATATATATATATATATATATATATATATATATATATATATATATATATATATATATATATATATATATATATATATATATATATATATAACACAGCTGCGATAGAAAAGAAATGCCGACCTCGACTGTACTGCCTTCAGAAACTCCGTTCTTTGAACATCAGCCGACCCATTCTTTCTTCTTTTTATCGCTGTTTTATTGAATCAGTTTTGACTTTTGGTTTTATCTGCTGGTTTGGATGGCTAAATGTAAAGAACAAGAGGATGCTTGACAGATTGGTGAGAGTGTGTGCGAGAGTGACCGGTGAAAGACAAAACAGTTTGAGAGAACTGCATGAATACCGTGTGGTGAGGAAGGCGGGAGTGGTTATGAAAGACACTTCACATGTTTTGGCAAAGTATTATGAAATGTTGCCCTCTGGTCGCAGACTGCGTGTGCCTAAATGTTCTCTCGTAAGAATAAAAAACAGTTTTATTCCAAAATCTATTGAGTTAGATAAGTAATATGTTTGAATATAAGATCTTGATGTTTGTGATGATGTTTGAGATGTCATTTAATACTGGAAATTTAATATAGATGTAGTCTACTGTGTACTTGTTTTATCTATGTATGTATTGTTTTAATGTTTCATACCGATCAGCAATTGTATGTCATAATTTCTCTGTTGAGATATTAAAGTATTCTTGAACTTGAACTTGAACTAGATATATAGGTGTGTGTTCTATTTGACCTTGATGATGATAGATAGATTTAGATATAGATATATCATAACATGTTGGGGATTTGTGCGCTGTTTGGTGGAAGACTGCAACTGCGGTATGGTTGCGGATATGCAGGTGTGCTAGTTGCTGATTGACCTGGAAGCTTTCTTACGAATGAGGTAGTGTGACGCGTTCTTGGAAGTAAAAGTGTGCGTGATTTTACTGTTCGTGAACAAGCTATTTTATTGCTCAGTGATAATGTAATATTATACATGCAGAGTGTTATGCTATATTAGCTTTGGCTCTCTCTTACCCCGTTCTTCTCTCTCTAACTTCCTCTCTCTCTTTCTTTTTATCTCTCTTTCGCTCTTCTCTCACCCACCCCCTTGCCTCCAGTCACCTCACATCTCTCTCCCTCTTCATCTTCTTCTTCTGTCCTTCTCATCGCATCTGCTCGCATTGTAATTGCTGTTTATATCTGCACCCATAATTTAACATTAACATTTACAACCACCGTCAACAACAACCGCCATTGTTTCGCACTCCCTGTGTGCTGGGTGAGGTGTGGAAGCAGGGTGTGCGAGTGTGCTTTTATGTGTGTGTGGAAGGAGGGGGGAAAGGGAAGGAGATGTGGGGGGATTAACGTATTTGTATATTGGTATGTGTAGTTGTGTATGTTTGTGTGTGTAGTTGTGTGTGTTTGTGTGTAGTTGTGTGTGTGTTGGTGTGTGTAGTTGTATGTGTAGTTGTGTTTGCGTTGGAGTGTGTGTGTGCCTGTGTGCGTGTGTGTGTGTTGGTGTGTGTATGTGTGTGTTTATGACGTGATGCCTATCTTCATGATGATGATAACGATGATGATGATGTGTTTGTGTGTGCTTGTGTGTGTGGCTGAATGTGTGTGTGCGTTGGTGTATGTAGTTACGTGCGCGTGTGTTTGTGTATGTGTGTGTGTGTGTGTGATGGAAGAGGAGTGGGGGGGTTGGACTTGATGGGTATGTTTATGATGAGGATGAGGATGATTACGATAGTGTTGAAGATAATGATGTGCGCATGCGTGTGTGTGCGTATGTGTGTGTGTGTGTGTGTGTTCTTGTGTGCTTTTGCAATCTTAGATAGATAGATAGATAGATATTCAGTGCTTATATGGTCCAGCGGACTGCCAAGAGCCGAATCAGGACCACGTTTTGCACTCTTGCGCAGGTATGAATGTGCATGCTTGCACGTGGGAGAGCGAGTGTGCGCGTTAGTGCGCGCGTACTTGCCTTGCGGTCGTGTATGTGTGTTTGTATGCATCCTTCTGTCGTGTATGAGTGTTTGTATGCATCCTTCTGTCGTGTATGAGTGTTTGTATGCATCCTTCTGTCGTGTATGAGTGTTTGTATGCATCCTTCTGTCGTGTATGAGTGTTTGTATGCATCCTTCTGTCGTGTATGAGTGTTTGTATGCATCCTTCTGTCGTGTATGAGTGTTTGTATGCATCCTTCTGTCGTGTATGAGTGTTTGTATGCATCCTTCTGTCGTGTATGAGTGTTTGTATGCATCCTTCTGTCGTGTATGAGTGTTTGTATGCATCCTTCTGTCGTGTATGAGTGTTTGTATGCATCCTTCTGTCGTGTATGAGTGTTTGTATGCATCCTTCTGTCGTGTATGAGTGTTTGTATGCATCCTTCTGTCGTGTATGATTGTTTGTATGCATCCTTCTGTCGTGTATGAGTGTTTGTATGCATCCTTCTGTCGTGTATGAGTGTTTGTAAGCATCCTTCTGTCGTGTATGAGTGTTTGTATGCATCCTTCTGTCGTGTATGAGTGTTTGTATGCATCCTTCTGTCGTGTATGAGTGTTTGTATGCATCCTTCTGTCGTGTATGAGTGTTTGTATGCATCCTTCTGTCGTGTATGAGTGTTTGTAAGCATCCTTCTGTCGTGTTCAGAGGGTTGCGCGGGCGAGCGTTAAACAAGGGGAAATCACTGTAAACAAGGGCCACCTTATCTCCCGTGACAATAGAAAAGCTGAAACGGGTTGTCACTGACAGAGAAAACATGTCGGCGTGGCTTGCGGTGTAGATATATCTTGTAAAGCAGCCCGCTGTTTCCAGTTTATTATTTATTTATTCATTTCAAAGACAGGCACAATAGGCGAGCCTTAAAAGGAATAGAGCTCATCCCACAGGCGCCTGAATCTGAATGAGATAGCGTCCCGCTACAGAACGCGTTGCTTTCTATAAATAGTTCGTTTGTTACTTTATTTTATTTTATTTTTATGTGACTTTTCTTGTTTATTGAATGCAAATGAAAAATAAAAATCAGACCCATTGTGAACCATGTTTATTATCGATTGGGCTATCTGTATAAATTTCAAATATAATGAAATTAAATAGAAATAAAAGGCGCTTTTAAGATAAGTATTTTAGTAAAATCATGATCGATTAAAAAAATCAATAAAAAAGAATTTTGAACTCGATCAATGATCAGAACAAGTTCTCAAATGTGAGAGCATTAAACACAACCAATTCACCAAAATAAAATAAAATTACTACTACTACTACTACTACTACTACTACTACTACTACAACTACTACTACTACTACTACTACTACTACTACTACTACTACTACTACTACTACTACTACTACTACTACTCTATATATAATTATACTAATAGACTTAGTATTTTATATAGTACTGGCGGGTTTATTGGAGGTACTGATTACTATCTAGTAAGCGTACGCACTTGATCTCTCTCTCACTCTGTAATTTTGACACCAGTTTAAGCAAAGCACAGTCATCCCCAACGACGAAGTCCGACAGACCATCACACAAGCCATCGGACAACACGATGACATGCTCACAGTGGTGAAGAAATGGAAACTCCGATGGTATTGCCACGTCACCAGAACTGTTACACTCCGTTTGATGGGGGTGTTTTCTATCAGTAGTAGATTCAGCCCCAATGCTTGAATTCTCCTGATGAGTGTAAGTTTAGATTCGATTATCCACGCAACTCGTTCAATCAGCATACAAGTCACAGAGTCGACGTATGAAGTTTTCCACTTTTATTCAGCACACATCAACTGCATACAATCACCTTTCCACTCTTTTACAACAACACTACTCAACCACAAAACAGTGCGGCACATATATAGCCTCTTTCTTCTCCCGAACACCCTGGATCAATCACGTATGACGCAATTTAACCAATCGCCTCTAACTTCGTCATCACTGACTTACGTCATACATCTTTCTATACATTCCAAGAACGTTCTCAAACTTCGACATTTATCAGGCAGTTTCTATCGACAGTAAACTCGCAAATCTAGAGAATTCTCTAATAATATCGATTAACAAAATTACCAACGTTATACAAAGCTTCTTCTAACAACAACGCAAACTCAAATCAAAGGTAAATAAACTCTATTATTGAATACTTTGCAAATCGAAACGATTAGATCTATCATGCGCGTTTCAGACATAATATCGTGCACATTTCACACGCACCATCATGCGCGTTTCAACGTAACAAGAACATCAAGCCTTACAAAGACCATCTTGCAAGGCACAGTGCAATGAGGCAGAAGAACAGGGAGAGTCAGACAGAAAAGGAGGTGGGAAGACATCCGAAAGTGGACCTGATTGTCACTGAGCGAAGCCATGAGGGCTGCTGAGGACAGAGAAAGTTGGAGTACGCTAGTTATACGATCATATGTGGTGCCTCAACGACTTGCGAGTTATGGGATAGGATTGAATAGGATAGATTAGGCAAAGAAGGGAAAATAGTATGCCAGACGGAGAGAGAGAGAGAGAGAGAGAGAGAGAGAGAGAGAGAAAGAGAGAGAGAGAGAGAGAGAGAGAGCTGTGTTAAGAACTACGAATTTTCCATTTATTAAAATGTTTTCAAGCAACACCTATATTTAAAGATAATTATGTGAACATGGCGCTCAGGATACACCGAGATTGGTAAGCTTAAAGCCGAGGGAACATAAAGATGTGTGAACATAGAATAAGAGAACATAATAGAGCTGAGGGACAATGAGAGCTATGAGAACATGAGCATGCTACCACACCGCGCGCAGTTCAGTGGTACTAGAGCGCTCGCCTGGCTCACCGATGAAGCAGGTTCGAATCCCGTGGAGGGCAAAATAAAAGCGGCCATTTTCACTGTACTTTTTTTTAGCACAATGATTGCTCTGAAGGTTCAGTGTTAATCTAGGTTCCCACCCCAAACTTCCTTGTGTTACGATTGAGACGCGCACGATAGGTCCGATCGTTTTATTTTGCAAAGCATGCAACGATAGCGTGTATTTACCTTTGATTTGATTTTGAACTGTTGCTAGAAGAAGCTTTGTATAATGTTGATAATTTTCGCCGGTCGAGAATTTTCTACAATTATTTCTTTATTTTCGATCGAAGTTTCCAGGTCTGTCTCGTAGTAGCAAAGCGATTCTTCTAAACCGAGGAATGTTCTATGACGTATGACAGTGCGTAGTTCCGGCGACGAGTTTTATTTTGATTGGGTGTTATTGCATCATTCTGGAATGTTCGAGTTTTTTTTGGAATCGCAGAGAGGCTATATAAGTAATGCATTGTCTGGTTGAAAAAAAGGGATTCCTAAAGTGATTTTTGGAAATACAACCTTGTATTGCAGTTGCAGTTTGTTGATGTTTGCTGAATAAAGTTGGAGAACTTTATACGAACATTCCTGCCTTGTTGCTGAGTGAACAAGCTGCGTGGATAAACGAAGATCAAGATTCAAGCATCCGGGCTGTATCGATCATTGATAATACGGGTAACACCTTGGTACGGGGTTAAGTCTGCGATATCACCCACGGTGGGTGTAGACGTTAAACTTTAATATTTATTCACACACACACACACACACACATTCGTGTATTCATGTTTAAATGGGGTCCTTTGACCTAATTCGCCGCCTAAGAGGCAAATTTCTTCAAAAAAGACACCTTTTTGCCAGAAGTTTGACCTAATTCCTCTCTCCTAAGAGACGAAGTAGGTCAAGTTTGTTCAAAAAAGCACCTTTTTCGCAAAAAGTTTGACCTAATTCCTCGCCTATTAGGGACGAAGTAGGTCAAGTTTGTTCAAAAACACAGCTAGGATAAGGAACTTTCCTCGACGATTAGGGTAAGGCAGTGCCTCGACGATTAGGGTAAGGCAGTGCCTCGACGATTAGGGTAAGGCAGTGCCTCGAAAAGGGTTAGGGTCAGGGCTAGTTGCAGCGCTGCAACTAGCCCTGACCCTAACCCTTTTTCGAGGCACTGCCTTACCCTAATCGTCGAGGCACTGCCTTACCCTAATCGTCGAGGCACTGCCTTACCCTAATCGTCGAGGCACTGCCTTACCCTAATCGTCGAGGAAAGTTCCTTATCCTACCCGTCTGGAAGATGCACTACAACTACACCAGGTCAAGTGTACTTGTAGTGCATGTGCACTACAACTACACTTGACCTGGTGTAGTTGTAGTGCACATGCACTACAACTACACTTGGCCAAGTGTACTTTAAGTGCACATGCACTACAACTGCACTTCGCGAAGTGAACTTTAAGTACACATGCACTACAACTGCACTTCCATGCACTACAACTGCACTTGCATGCACTTAAAGAGCACTTGCGAGCACTTTGAAAAAGTGGGGCCCTGAAAAAAAGTGGGGTCCTAGCAAAAGACCCCATTTATGACTAAATCAACACAGTCGAGTCCCCACTTTGACATAAATACACGTGCACACACACACACACACACACACCCACACACACACACACACATAAGAAGATGTACATTTACATAACAAAGGGAGTAATCACGAACACTGCTGGGGACTTGCTGTGCTCTTAAACGCCCCCTCCCTCCCCCCTTCCCCCTTTCACCCTCCAAAGAAAAAAAATCATGTGAGTTTATATATATTTAGGGTCAATAATATTTAAATGTATTGATGTCTGTGTTGAAGATTGCGGATATGGGTTTAAGTGACGAAAGTGAGTTGACGCAGCGATCATGGCAGTCGGCCTGGAGATATTTACGCGCTGTACAAATTATTCACTCATTCATTAACGTTGGCGCGTGTGCGAATGGCACCAAGCGACTCTCTACTGAGTCAGATGGTGACTTCCTGACTGGTCAAGGACTTAAATGGTCATGATTATGATTATGACAAAGACGATAACCACGACAACCAATATCATTGTTGTCTTGATTCTATAATAATATTTTCACTATTAACAATATTAAATGAAAAAAAAACACTAATTTAGTTATTAAACGTATTATTATTTACACTATACTGTGAGACGGAATCAGCGCATTGCTGTTGTTTTTTTCTTTTTGTAAGCCCTCGCGAGTGTCTCTTCTATTTCAGAGAAATGGGGTGGCCAGTGGTCGCAGTTGGTTATACACCAGTTTCCTTTGCCGAAGGTCGCGGGATGCAATCCTGCATGGGGGCGAATTTTGTGTGACTTAAATACGAGACTTTTCAGGTCACCGAGGTTTTTCTCCGGGTACTCCGGTTTCGTCCCTATTTTAAATGTTAAATTTTAAATGCAAACTACGTTCATTTTTTTAAAGTAGTTTGGAAAATGTTTCACTCGTGTTTTCCAATATTACTCTCAGTCGTAAGCTTCATGTGTTAATTAATTAATTAAAATTAACAGGTTTATTGGAAGACGACATAACAGAAAAAAATGAGATAACGCGCAGCAGACCTTAAGAAGTTGTCAGTACATGTGTTTAACTGAACAAGCTTCATCAGGCGTTATATAAAGATAAACTCAGCTTTAGTGCTTATTCACCTTATTCACCTCATATAGTCCTAATTTGGCTCGGAAGAGTCCGCTGGACCTAAAGCAATAATCATGTAATGTAATGTAATTCACCTTATTGTCTCAAAAAAAAAAAAGCTGCACGGCCATAATTGACAGCGGTTTAAAAGCCTTCATAAAGTCTTAAAAGCCGTTGTCCAAAGGAACGCAGCTAGCTCTACAGCACATCCTTAAGGATCACTATATGATTGGCCATTACAAGTGTAAAGTGTCACAGTGACACACGTTATGGCCAGGTATTTACGACGCGCAATCCTGTTGGGCCCAGTGGTAACAAACAAAAGGATTTTGCTGCCTTAACCCACAATGCCCGTCTTTCTTGTAAACTCCACACAACACACACAGTCCAAGAAACTATTAACGAAACTATGAGGATTGAAAAAACCACAGAGTAAAAACATAGTTACATGCATGCCAAAGGCAGCTGTTATATATACCAAGATTCCTACGTAACCCGCCAAAGGCAACACACACACACACACACACACACACACACACATACGCACACACACACATACACACACACACACGCACACACACATACAGACAGAGTCTGGAATATGAACAAGAGCGCAAGCCATTCAAATGTATTTCCAGGCACTCACATAAGTAACAGATTTGTTTTCTTTTCAAAAGTGTTAATTTTCGTGACGATGTTGTGACTCCCCTTCATCCTACAGAAGCAAAACCCTGTAATAATGTAATAATGGGTCACTATCACAACTATCTCCAAGCGAAATTTTATCAAAATGGGTTCAGCCAAAATTTAAAATACAAAGCGTGATACGAAAATGATAAACGACATTGAACAAAACGAGTTTAGTAACAAGGTGACCCTAGCCAACTTGATCTTTGCAGTAGAGCACATATGACAGCAATGACTTGTAATGTTCCTATGAATTTTAGTAAAAATGCGTTCAGTGATTCTTGTGATATGGTCTCCAACAGACTGACGGACCGACCGACAGACAGACTAGAGCAACATTTAGCTAGGTCTGATTCCCGACAACTTCAAAATATTTACATATATTATGTGGAACAAATCTAGAAATACAACCATCGGACAAAGCGCGTTGCGCAGTTTTGGCAAACAGGTGTTAAAGATTTGAACATCAAGTTCTTATCTTTTTCAAAACCAGTGCTTGTATTTTCATAAGTCATCAAGGCGTAAATAACGAGAGTTCTTATCAATAATTCTGCAACGTACCACAGGACTTTATTTGTGTGTGCACAGTGCATTAATAGTAGCATATCCACCACGCCAAACCCCTTGCAGCCGTATGTTGTAGTGGTCGCGGGAAATCTGCGAAAGGCAACAAATATTCATCACGTGGTTTTGTTTCCCACCACAAACGTTTTAGCGTTAGTCTTATAATCCACCTGTGTGTCTGGGAGCTGCGGGTCCAGTTCGTTTTTTTTAATCGTTCTGTTTTGTTTTGAAACAGCTTTGGCCTATTACACTGCAGGCTCAAGGCTTATACCGAGAGAGGCCACTGCGCTCACTGACAATCATCATCACAAGGCTTCTCCCGCAAACGAGAACGATTTCAAATATACATGTAATGAAAGTTTGAAACAAAAGGAGTTTTGGTCAGGTAATTGAGGTCAAGAACAAAGTTACTGAGCTGCAATCAACAAAGGCTCGCCGCTGGCAAAACCAGTGATGATTAGAGGTGCAGAAACAAACTGCAAGACAGCTTACATTAGCTATTTTTGTGTGCCAAACAGACCCTGCGCGTGGTGCAACTTTGTCATGGACACAGCAGAAATTATATATTTCAAGAAGCCAGTATGTGTATTTTATACCATGTATTATATAATAACGCAGGTGGACTTAACCTCACAGCTCCACCAAGAGGAATTGAGATTATTGCTAATAATGATGTATTCCCTTTACCAATAAATCCAAATGCATTAGGAGCAAATTGAAAAGTTTAGGCTTTGTCGCAATATCACTTTCCATTTTCTATCCATGTCTTTCAAACAGCAATCGAATCCATTAATCACCTTTCAATATGCGAGCCATTACTGTGGTAATGATTTTATGTTTATGCTCTGTTACTCTCCACGATCTTATGTGCAAGACACTTAAAGACACTTTACGTGTGCTTTTCAGACACTTAAAGTGCGTCTGAGGACAATATCAAAATTGTACACCCTCCCCCTAAAAAAAAATAAACAAACACTTATACAATATCTAATTCACGCTAAGGAATGGATGGCTGTTTGCATATTATGTTCCTACAAGTTTTGGTGTCTAATATTTGGCGCTAATTGAATCTAAACTTTGTGTCCGACCATTCCAAAGGTGGTCTTGCTATAGGCACTTGGCGATTTGTTTTTCTTAGACTATAAATACAGGAGCTTACACGTGGAGTTACCGGTACCTGACGCTACTACTAGCGTGCGTTGGAGGCGGTTTGACTTTGCAGTGGCCGATTCTATGCGACTGGTTTTCGACGGCCCTTTTTCCCGGATGACGCATAATGACATGCCTACAAGGAAACTGGTGACGCGACGGGATCGAGGGACTGAATGTCTTTTTTTTTATAAGCTGCGTGCACGCTTATTGGAGAACTTTAACTTCCTTGACGTGGAATAATAAACTGTTCTATGATCATGCTATATATAGTGTAAATGTTTTGAGAAAGAAAACACAAAAAAAATTACCTCTGATTTACTGTACAAAAAAGTGTGAGTCAAAGGACTTTAGATTTCAAGTTTCCAGTATCTTGTGTTTGGCATGGACTGCACAAAGTCCACCCAAAGAACTCACCAAAAGGGATTGATTATACACAATATTAGACATGGAAATCAAACTCACGTAATGCTAGGGATTTTAAGTGGGAATGAGGTAAAACTTATTTTCTCACTTTTACACTAGATAGTATGATTATAGAATTGTTTACTTTGTAGTAGTAATAATAATAATAATAATAATAATAATAATAATAATAATAATAATAATAATAATAATAATAATAATAATAATAATAATAATAATTAATAATAATAATAATAATAATAATAATAATAATAATAATAATAATAATAATAATAATAATAATAATAATAATAATACAGAATGCTAGCACGTGCTTTTTACTCAATTGAACTCTAGGAAGCGCGGCGATCTGAAGAGATTTAACCCTCTTATGGAGGAGAATGCTCTCAAATAAATGTTTGCGCGGCTTAAAAAAAACAGTCGGTTCCTCTCTATTAAGGTCACCTCGCGAGTCTACCAGAAGGGTTCCTTCATCAAGCGCCAACCGATTCCACAAGCACACAACCTTATCATCTTGGAGCCCTGTGAATTGTTCCTTTCTAGGAAAGGCGATTTATAAGTATCCTTATTATTATTATTATTATTATTATTATTATTATTATTATTATTATTATTATTATTATTATTATTATTAATAGTAGTAGTAGTAGTAGTAGTAGTAGTAGTAGTAGTAGTAGTAGTAGTAGTAGTAGTAGTAGTAGTAGTAGTAGTATAGGCAACGCCCTAAAGCATGTTAGTTAGTCAAGTTCCGCTGATTATATTTCCAGACTTAACTGGACTTATCTTTGAAATGGTCGCGAGGAGTAAAAACGAGCAAAAATGTCGGCCGATCGGTCTGTCTGTTGGTCTGTTTGGGGGTGTGGCCGTGGGAAGCCATATGTCAAGAACCAAGTAACGGATTTTGACCAAACTTCAAAGGAACAGTACCTAGATGTGTGGCCTGCCTGCCGTCTCATCCTATTTGATTTACCGCTAAGGTCAAGGTCACTGAAGTCAATTTGTTGCTAAATACGTTTCGCTCAACATCTCAGAAACGGCAACAGCGATTTTGCTGAGCTGTGGTATACAGGAGCTTCAAATCATGGGCCGTCAATCTTTCATTAGCAGTCCGGGTGTCCGTCCGTCGGTCCGTCGCTGCCAAAATCTCGTTTTTGTTCAAAACACACCTGTTGGTTTATCTCAACAATAACTTTACCTAAACTCATCATTTTTACATTGTAGATACCTTTACTACTGCTAAGCATTGTTTCATCAGTCGTATTTGTACATTCTCAAAACATTGAAAACCATTAGGCTTTCCCCTTTTCTAAAGACGTTTGGCGCTGTACCTAACCATTGGTTAAGCCGATTTTGATAAATGTTTGCCTGAAGATAGTTCCGACCGTGGTCTATCATTCCATGTTTTCATTTTGCTTCGTTGTAATAAAGCTGACTCTCAACAACACTAAGAATATTAACACATTTGAAAATGCTCCTTGTTTTCGGCTATGAGTGTTGTCGCGATACAAGCTCCATTGAGATAGGTTATACCTTGTTAAATTATGATGTTATTGAAAAAAGACGAACACGCGAAAATTGAATGACGTAGCATGTACGTCATCTCCAGGGCTTTCGTATTTCTTACTTTTTTTCTCTGAAGACCAATCGATTGCAGAAAAAAGCCTTGTCGCATAGATCCGAAATTGCTAATGGATTTTTACTGTTTAGTGAGTTTGCTACAAGCTCTGCTCAGAGAAGGACTCGGTTACAATAGGCGCTGGCTAGCTAACGGTATTTTTCCAAATCTTTTTACCAGCCACTAAAAAAGCTTTGTGTTCTGAATGCTCACAGCCCATTCTGTTGTGGAGATAACTTTAGTTTCAAATAGGTCTGCATTGTGGAACATTTAGACACGTTTTGAAAGAATAGGTATGCTGTGGGAGCTACACTTCCATTTGCAGAATCTGTCAGCAAGCGGTAAAATGTTTGGCAGTGGAAGCAACATTGTAATGCTACAGATTCTTGTTTGAGGGCGTACTGCAACCATTTTAGCAGGAGTGTGATAGATAATATTCTCAGACACTGTTGGGTGGGCCGGTTGTGCGCGATTCGGGGCTGGAAACATCCATTGACCATAGATATGTATAGGACAAGAGATCGAGATTCCTTTTCGTAGTTTTTTACGCGGCGCTGGTTTCCAGTTTCGAATGATTGAATAAATGAACTGTGCGTTTCGTGATTCGATCGTTTTCTGCATGTTTGCGTGTATATTAATTCGGATTTTCAACAGCGCGGAGAACACGGAAATTGATTCTTTCGTTAGCCGTTTAGGGAATGGCGTAGGCGGAAGTGATGGTGAGACTGACGTCATCGCGTGAATAGGGGGGCGTCTCGCTATCATTTCCGTGTTGATCATATGTTTCAGGTGATTTTTTGTTGTTGTTGTTAGATCCGGGCGCTTTTAGTTTTGAGATTTGAGTGTTGTTAACTTGATTATAAATTTATCAATCATTCTATTATGGATCACCGGAATGAACATTATTCGAAGACATCCTTCTAAATGTTGAACTTAACTACGATTAATTCACATGTGTGACGACTACGATATGATTAATCCTAGGAAGGATCACTAGGGACGAATAAGATCATCTGTGTTTACTTTTTTTTTTTTAATCTACCGCTACAGTTATCAACAAATAACAGTTTTTGAGGATCACCAGAAGATAACTTTCAACTACAAAGAAATTCTACAGACTTTGGTTTCGACATTAATAACTTTTATAAACGAGTGAGAGCTGTGCAATAGACAGGGTGTTCACACTGACAGTATAGAGGAGATCTACCTAAGAACTACAGTAAAGAACTATTCCACGAGTGACAAAGAAGTAAAAGACACGACCGTCTGAAGACAAAAATTCCTTTATCTTCACGTTTTGAAGCGGTTGTCACGACAGACTAGTTTTACCCTGCCTATTTACTATTTAGCCTTGTTTAGTCATTGTAACTTTAGAAAGTTGGAGTATTACACAGCAGCTGATTACAGTAGAGGAGGTACACACACTGCGTGCTTGACGCCGGCAGTTAGTGACGTCAGCACTGTGGGCCTTGAATCTGAATATGTTAACCAATGAGACGCAGGCAGAGCGGTTAGAGCCAGTTCTGATGGGTCAAAACCTAGCATAGCTTAGGTCAGTTGAGAGTAAGACACCGAAGTGTACACAGCTAGTGCTACATCTAGTAGAGCAATATCTTTTCTCATAGACCAGGAAGCAGGACTTAAGAATCTTAGAATTCTATTAAGTCGCCACGAGGCCTGACTTGTCAAACAGGTAAATGAACACACTTCTGTTTCATCGTGATATATTTATATTATTGTTGAAATTATGTTTGTGGAATTTGCTATGCATAAATGTGAATTGTTAATCCGAATTTGCCGTACCACGTGGAAGAGCCGACCACGAGGCGAAACACGACCGGTTGCGCCGCCATGTTGTATACCTGACGGAACCACTGTTGTTGAACCTATATGTATGTTTGCAGATCAGTGGCTGTACCAGTGAATGTTTATATTATTATTAATTCTGTATGTGTGTAGTTAGCCACGATTTATATTTATGTATGTATAAAAACTTAGAGTTGAGATTCCAGTGGACCACGGACGTAGCAGAATGTTCGTCGCTTATGTATAGAGATGTGGAGCTATCACTGAGGGCTACTTTGGCTTTCAGTGAGACGCTCTGCACAAACCGATTATTCAGGGTTGTGCAGAATTTCGTCTCTTATATTACAGACGAGCAGGCGAGCTATCCCGTGCGCCCAACTCCAAAGAAACGACGAGTTGGCTGTGTAGCCTCTACAGCACAAGTCTGAGAGAGCAACCCTGGAAAAACCCCTGCAAGACCCCACAGCATGGCAAGGGACCCAACTACACGACGAAACATCGTGTACCAGAAGCTACCTCATCAAAGGGCTTCAAACCACAAGTTAAGTGCCCAGGAATCAGTGCACTTAAACTGATAGAAAAAGGACCACAGTAGTCCACTCTTCAGAACTGTAGTAAAACGGACCACAGCAGTCCAATCTACATGAAATCTAATAGCAAGTGCCCGATGAAGATATAACAGCTGCCTAGACTATCAGCGATCGAACCATTTGCATTGACTGAGACTTTATAAGTTAGATTAGTACATAGAAAATCTTGTATAGAGTAGAAGAAATAAATGTGTGATTTTAACTGTTATCAAGTGGCTGGACTACATATGATTCATAGCCGTGTGAAAGCTAGTGTGACAGTAATCTTTTACCATTTTTCTATCTATCTCTGTACCCCAACCTTAACACAGAACGAGCTAAACAAATAAATTTATTAAAGTAATTCATAGGGTGACTGTCACGAAGAGAGGGGTTGGGGGATGGGGGTTAAGCTCTTAATCTCTAGCGCGGTATTTCCTCCTTTGATAGGGCAATGGTGCGATGACATTCAAGAGATTAATGCTGGGCCAACTTAATAAGTGATAGACAGGGTAAAGACGAGATGGAGAGTAAGGCTACACTAGTTAAGAAATTCACATTCAAAGGCCAGTCAGGGTAATTGCAATTTCTCAACTATCTACTTTTATTAATTTGAAATGGGGACTGTAGGTCAAATACTTCTAACGTGAGTCATAGGCATAGCGTCTTTTAGTAAGGAGTAGTCTGGTGATTTTCTGGGTAGTCAATATTTGGGGTACTAGAGCGAATGTAGACTGATCTCATCACAGGGCGAGAGTGTATCTGTATGGTTTCAGAGTCTCTCTGATAATCTGGCGAGGGGGGATTCTCGTAGGCTTAGGCACTTAGCTCTGTACTGCAGTGCGGCGATGGGTCCAGGATACTCTGGTTGGCTTGTTAGCGTGGGCAGTAGCGTGGGTGCGAAAGATGCAGGTCAGTGGTCACGCGATGATGACGCATGGATCACGAGTGCTTGTCTTGTGATATGGTACAGGCATAGAAATCGGCTCTCGTGGCTAGCCGTCTTGAAAATGGCGAAGTCCCAAGTCTCGCTTCTCATTGACCTCCTGGGTTGTCAGGGCCTGCAGCGGGTCAGCGACTGGGAGTTGATACAAGGCCGGGGGGATACGCCCGGTACAGGAACCCGTCTGCAATGTATACAGACGCTGTATCAGCGGGGGATAGGGATAGTGTGGATTCAGGGCCTGTGGTATAATAGCCCTTCTCAGAATTCAAATTGGCTTGACCGGTCATGGGTTGAGCCAGTGCACATACCAACAGTCGAACAATGCACCTAGATTTACTGGGCCAAAGTGGAGTTTATTGGCAGCCACTAGTATAAGCTACATTCGGCGCATTAGGATGGGGTTGGCAACAGGGCAAATATTTATACATCGGGAGCATGGGGGAAAGCAAATGGAAGGGTACAGGGCAAAGGGGTTGTAGGTCTGGGCTGTACTGGGGACTTTAATCTATTTGGAGGGGACAGCATGGCATGGGGTATTTACACATGGGGCAACGGAGCATACAAGCATAAATCCAAACATGTCATGGGTCATGTACAAGGTAGAAAATATGTGCAAGGGATAAATACAAGTCATAGCAACACATCAAGGCAAAATTATAAACATGAACATACATATTGACAGGACGCATGAACATGATGGGCGAACGACGGGGTGATGGGTCTGCTATATGACAAAGAGTAAGTTCCCTCTCTTACCTTGACTTAAGACGGGTGGAAGCACAAGGGTACTGTCGAAACTCAGAGGTCACTCGGTGATGGAGACGTGTTTTCGGACAGGCTGTGACTTCGAGGCAGGAATGCTTGGGTCTGACACTATGTCAAGGTTTGTGCCAGGCTTTAAGGAGATGTCCCGGGGGGCGGGGCTTAAGCGACTGGGCGAGCGGGCCTGCTAGAGATGGCTGGGTAGGGAGAGATGATGGCTGGCTGAGTGCGGTGCTGGAATGCTCGCGGCCGAGCTCAGAGTTGCAATTGCACGCCTTGTCACAGAGGCCCCCCCAAGGAAAAAGGCGAGGTCGTAGGCCTCGACGAAGACGCGGCCAATCAGCTCTGAGGTCGGCTGCCTGGTGAGACGAGGGTTTGCGATGATCTGGGTGATGCGGGGCGATGCAGGGTTCCGGGTAGTCGATGGCGGATGCCCAAGGCTGGGGTCCGCGGAGCTGCCGGGTTTCGGCTACGGTTAGTGGGCGGCGGCGGGAATGAAGGCTGGGGCGTCGGCCCTCAGGGGCGACTCGCTGGAGTCGGTTGCGGGGTGACGGCTGAGGAAGTCTGCGCCGTGGTTGTCTTTTCCTGGGATGTGCTCCAGCTGGAAAGAGTATGCTTGGAGCAGCAGAGCCCACCTCATCAGCCGGGCGTTGAGCGATTTGGATGTCGCCAGGAAGGAAAGCGGCTGATGATCCACTTGGACGGTAAAGTGCGAGCCGTAGAGATACAGTTGGAACTTCTGGACTGCCCAGACGAGGGCGAGACACTCTTTCTCCGACGTGGCGTAATTCTGTTCGGCCGGCTTGAGTTTCCGGCTGGCGTACGCGACGGGGAAGAGCGTCGGGGCGTCCGCGGAGTCCCGTTGGAGTAGAACGGCTCCGAGGCCTACGTCGCTGGCGTCTGTGCGCAGGACGAAGGGCTGTCCGTGGTTGGGGAGTCGCAGGACTGGCTGGGACGTCAGCTTGTCCTTGAGCTCCTGGAAGGCAGCTTCACATTGCGGGGTCCAGAGGACTCGGTCAGGTGCGGTCTTCCGGGTTAGGCTGGATAGTGGCGCGGCGATCCCGTTGTAGCCGGGTACAAACTTCTGATAGAAGCCACTCAGTCCCAGGAAGGACTGAACATCTTTCTTGGTCTTGGGGCGTGGCGCGTCTCGAAGGCGCTGGACGGTCTTTTCTAGAGGCCGGAGCTGTCCATGGCTGATGGTGTGGCCAAGAAATTCCAGCTCTTGATAGCCGAACTGGCATTTGGTCGGCCGAGCAGTGAGGCCAGCTTCTCTGAGGCGGCGCAAGAGTTGGCGCACCACTCGCAGGTGCTCCTCCCATGTCTCCGTTGCGACGAGTATGTCGTCCATAAAAGAGTGTATGAACGGACAGTGGAGGGGGTCCAACAGCTTCCGCATCATCGTGCTGAAAATACTTGGGGCATTGTGTAGACCAAACGGCAGAACGTTAAACTCATAGTGGCCGTCCATCGTGCTGAAGGCTAGGTACTGGCGGGATGAAGGGTGCACGGGAATCTGGTAAAAGCCTTTGCTCAGATCCACTCGGGAGAAGTATCGGGCGGATTGTAGCTTTGCAAACAAGTCTGTTGGGTCGGATAGGGGTCCGGGCACGAACTGGGTTACAAGGTTCAACTGCCGGAAGTCGATACAGAGGCGATGTTCTCCGCTGGGCTTCCGTGATAGAACTATTCCTGCGCTGTAGGGGGAACGGGAGGGAGCGATGACTCCGGCTTGGAGCAGAGCCTCTACTTCCGTTCTTACTACTTGCTGCTGGGAAAGTGGGACGGGGTACGGTTTCTGGCGGACGGGAGTGGGGTCCGTCAGGGTTAGTCGAACTTCTTCCAGGTCCGTCCTCCCAGGAATGTCGGTGAGGACTTCCCTGTATTCTGCTACGATGGCGCGTAGTTGGCGTTGCTGGCCGGCGGGGAGTGAGGGGTCCAGAGAGACGTCCCGGAAGGATTCCTTCCCTTTTAGCGGAAATTCGGCGACGCCGGTCTCTGTGCCATCCACTTCGACGGCCAGCGCGACCGTGAGTAGCGAGTGGGAGTCGGGGGCGGGTGCAGGTTGCTCCAGGTACCGCTTGAGCAGATTGGGTGGGTCCTGGGCTTTCCGCCTACCTCGATGCGATAAGTGGTACGGGAGAGCTTCTCAAGCACCGGGTAGGGTCCCTGCCAAGCTATGTCTAGCTTGTTTGTGCCGCTGGGGAGAAGCAGTAGGACTTGGTCTCCTACCTGTAGTTCTCGGTCCCGGGCGCGGCGGTTGTGATAGCGGGCTTGCCTTTCTCTCGCCTTCTTCAGGTTGGCGGAGGCGGCTTTCCAGGTGGCCTTGAGGGTTTCTTGGAGTCTCGTGACGTATTTCGTGGCGTCGACCGGTGCCTCGTCCAGTTTGGCGTCGGTCCAGCTACGTCGCAAGGCGGCTAGAGGTCCGGAAAGGGGTCTTCCAAAAAGCAGCGTGGAAGGCGTGTATCCGGTGGAGGTGTGCGGGGTCTCTCGATACGCGAAGAGCGCTGACGCGACGTATGTGTCCCACGCTTCCGGCTGTTCGTCGGCGATCTTGCGGATAATCGAGATGAGAGTCCCGTTTAGGCGCTCGACCTGTCCGTTGCTGGCGGGGTGGTAGGGTGGAGTCCGGATATGGCGGATGCGGAGTAGTTGAAAAACTTCTTGCATGAGTTTCCCGGTGAACTGGGACCCGTTGTCGGTCAAGATGTTGTCCGGGAATCCGACTCGAGTGAATATGGTGACGAGCGCGTCGGCGACTCGGGCGGCGTCGATCTTCGGTAGAGGAACGGCTTCACACCACATCGAGCAAGCGTCGACAAGGGTTAGTAGGTACTGGTTCCGCTTCTTGGTCCGCGGGAGGGGTCCTACTATGTCGACAGCCACTCGCTGGAAGGGCGTTCCGACGACGACTGTGGGGCTGATAGTGACCGGTACGGTGTGATGGCGGGGCGAGTATCGTTGGCACTGGCGACAGGACTTGACGTAGCGCTTCACGTCTTCGGTCATCCCGGGCCAGTGGTACTGAGCGCTGATGCGTAGAGTGGTCGCTCCTATGCCCATATGTCCGCTTAGGGGCATGCTATGGCCAAGTTCCAGGACTTGGGGGCGAAGTGTCGCAGGCACGACGAGTTGAGAATGGTCGTCCTTCTGACGGAAGAGGAGTCCGTCTTCGACGAAAAAGTCCCCGGACTTGGGTGGAGTGCGTGCGGCGGGAAGTTTTCCGTAGCACTTGCGGAGGGTGACGTCGCTTTCTTGGGCCTTCCGGATCTGTTCCGGCATCTGGTTGGGTATCGGGGGTGGTGTCGCGGCTGTTTTCGCCTGGGCGCGCGTCTGGACGGCGGCCATCGACTCCACAGGCTGGGGCGGCATCCCCAAGAACACGTATCGGCATCCTAAAATCAGGTCGTACAGGGGCTGGTCCATCACGGCAGCTTGGATGGTCCCCGTTACGTATCGGCTGGCGACTTGGATCCGGGCTATAGGGAGCGTGGTGCTGGGTTGGGACGCGTCGGCCAACTTCAGGGTGATAGTCTCGCCGGTCAGGTCTTGTTCCCTGATGAGCGAGCGGCGGACGACGGCGTCGAAGGTGAGTCCAGTGTCGTATAGACAGTGGGCTGGGCGATTGTTGACAGTCACTTGCTCGGTGACGGCCGGTCGATCGGCGGGAGTGACGACGGGGGTTACCGGTTTCCCGTCGGGGGTAACTTGGCGTAGGGCTAGTACGGTACCTTGTTTGCGACGCTGGTCGCTGATGCGGCGGAAACATTTCTCCCGGGTGTGTCCTCGGCGCTGGCAGTAGCCGCAGTAGAGCTCTGTGCTCCGCTTCCCTGGCTCTGCTCCGGGGTTCGGGCGTCCTTTGGGCGGTTGTGGACGGTGGTTCGCTGGCGGGACTGGCCGGCGAGGCTGGTGGCGGGTATCTGGCGACGAGGGTGCGGGGGGATCACGGCGAGGCTGTCTGTCGTCGGGATGGGCGGTGAGGTAGCGGTCCGCGACGATGATCAGATCTTCAAGGCGAGCGGCGCCCTGTTCGGCGGCGAAAGTCCGAAGTTCCGCTGGCATTGTCCCTCGGAGTTGCTCGGCTAGCATCAACTAGCAATCCGTCGTATGTCTTGGGTTCGTCAGTTTGCTCAATCCATTTGTCCCGTAGCGTAGCTAGACGGTCGGCAAACTGAGTAAACTTCTCCCCTTTCTCTCTCCGGGAGTTCCGGAAATTCTTGCGGTAGTGCTCACCTGAGAGCTCAAAACCATGCAGTAGAGCTCTCTTGAGGGCGGGATAGTCTCCCTCCTCGGAAGTCGGTGTCTTGGCCAGAATCTCATAGGCCTTCCCCTTAAGGCCATGACTGAGCTTGCGATACCAGTGCTGGGGGTCAAGACCGTTTTCTCTCGCGACTCGTTCGAATCGGCCGAGATAGACTTCAATCGATTCGTCTCGTTCGACGAATGGGTCCAGGGGAAAGTTCATCCCCGGAATCGGCGGGGGGGGGGGGGGGGGGGGGGGTGCGGGTATTCCGGTGCTGGTGGCGAAACTGGGGGCGATGAGCGAATAGTCTTCGCTAGCGGGCGATGCGATACCCAAATCGCGGCGGTCGCGCTCAAGCTGGAGGAGTGCTTGGCGCCGTTCGAGCTCCTTATCCTTCCTTTTCTCTTCCAGTGCCGCTATCCTCTCGTCCTCCTCCTTCCTCCTTGCGGCGGCTCTCTCCTCCTCTGCTATTCTCTCTTTCGCCTCCTCTCTTCTCCGCTCGGCGGCTCTCTCCTCCTCTGCAAGCTTCCGGGCGGCGGCTTTCTCCTCCTCTGCAAGCTTCCGGGCGGCGGCCCGTTCTTCCGCGGCGAGGCGCTCCTTCTCCTCCTCTTTCTTCGCCTCTCGCTCTTTGGCCCTCTCCTCCCTCTTCAACTTTTCCTCTGCCACGTCAGCATCTACGTTAGCCAGGACGTAGTCCTTGAGTTCGGTGCCGGCGAGCCCTAAGCTCTCGCCAATACTCTTGTACTTAAGCGCAAGCTCTCCCCGGTCGGCCATGGTAAGGGAGGTAACTTACCCTGAAAAAGGTCCTAACCGGAATGAGGGGCGCACACAAGGGGATACACAGACGGAAAACAAGGGGGTGGGCTGGATGAGCTACGATGGAACTGCAAAGGGGCGAATACAACACAACCACAAGACAAAATGCAATCAAACCACAAAGACAAAATGCAATCAATCAAAAATGCAAAAATGAATGCAAGAAAAAGCCTTTTGAGATATCGCCACTCGGGAAAACCAGTAAGGGACCTATGGGGCTATGCTATAACTACTAGGCTTAGAGGGCTGGGTCCTATCTATACTGGGCTGGGGTGGAAATTACGCTAAGGCCTAAGTCTAGTCAAGTTGGGATGGGAACCTAAGTCTCTTGTCTCGTTGGGTTGGAAGGGGAAACCTAAGTCTTTAGTCTCGTCGGGGTCGCCAAAGTTAATGTCACGAAGAGAGGGGTTGGGGGATGGGGGTTAAGCTCTTAATCTCTAGCGCGGTATTTCCTCCTTTGATAGGGCAATGGTGCGATGACATTCAAGAGATTAATGCTGGGCCAACTTAATAAGTGATAGACAGGGTAAAGACGAGATGGAGAGTAAGGCTACACTAGTTAAGAAATTCACATTCAAAGGCCAGTCAGGGTAATTGCAATTTCTCAACTATCTACTTTTATTAATTTGAAATGGGGACTGTAGGTCAAATACTTCTAACGTGAGTCATAGGCATAGCATCTTTTAGTAAGGAGTAGTCTGGTGATTTTCTGGGTAGTCAATATTTGGGGTACTAGAGCGAATGTAGACTGATCTCATCACAGGGCGAGAGTGTATCTGTATGGTTTCAGAGTCTCTCTGATAATCTGGCGAGGGGGGATTCTCGTAGGCTTAGGCACTTAGCTCTGTACTGCAGTGCGGCGATGGGTCCAGGATACTCTGGTTGGCTTGTTAGCGTGGGCAGTAGCGTGGGTGCGAAAGATGCAGGTCAGTGGTCACGCGATGATGACGCATGGATCACGAGTGCTTGTCTTGTGATATGGTACAGGCATAGAAATCGGCTCTCGTGGCTAGCCGTCTTGAAAATGGCGAAGTCCCAAGTCTCGCTTCTCATTGACCTCCTGGGTTGTCGGGGCCTGCAGCGGGTCAGCGACTGGGAGTTGATACAAGGCTGGGGGGATACGCCCGGTACAGGAACCCGTCTGCAATGTATACAGACGCTGTATCAGCGGGGGATAGGGATAGTGTGGATTCAGGGCCTGTGGTATAATAGCCCTTCTCAGAATTCAAATTGGCTTGACCGGTCATGGGTTGAGCCAGTGCACATACCAACAGTCGAACAATGCACCTAGATTTACTGGGCCAAAGTGGAGTTTATTGGCAGCCACTAGTATAAGCTACATTCGGCGCATTAGGATGGGGTTGGCAACAGGGCAAATATTTATACATCGGGAGCATGGGGGAAAGCAAATGGAAGGGTACAGGGCAAAGGGGTTGTAGGTCTGGGCTGTACTGGGGACTTTAATCTATTTGGAGGGGACAGCATGGCATGGGGTATTTACACATGGGGCAACGGAGCATACAAGCATAAATCCAAACATGTCATGGGTCATGTACAAGGTAGAAAATATGTGCAAGGGATAAATACAAGTCATAGCAACACATCAAGGCAAAATTATAAACATGAACATACATATTGACAGGACGCATGAACATGATGGGCGAACGACGGGTGATGGGTCTGCTATATGACAAAGAGTAAGTTCCCTCTCTTACCTTGACTTAAGACGGGTGGAAGCACAAGGGTACTGTCGAAACTCAGAGGTCACTCGGTGATGGAGACGTGTTTTCGGACAGGCTGTGACTTCGAGGCAGGAATGCTTGGGTCTGACACTATGTCAAGGTTTGTGCCAGGCTTTAAGGAGATGTCCCGGGGGGCGGGGCTTAAGCGACTGGGCGAGCGGGCCTGCTAGAGATGGCTGGGTAGGGAGAGATGATGGCTGGCTGAGTGCGGTGCTGGAATGCTCGCGGCCGAGCTCAGAGTTGCAATTGCACGCCTTGTCACAGTGACTACCTAGCAGTTCCCACAGAATAAACGTGAGGGTTACGCATCCATTGTGCAGAGCCCATAAACCCCACGTGACAGCGGTGGTTGATAAACTGCAAGTAGATTTATAATGTTACTTGTGTCTTGAATGGATGTCAAAAAAGTGAGTAAGATAAAGAAGTAACAAATAATATGTTGTATCATCAATATATGTGTATAGATGTGCATGCATTATGCCATTGACATCATTCATTCCATCTCATTGAAGTGCGTGTTTTATAAGTGTGTTTCAAAGAACAGAAGTAGTGAAAAATTAAAAAAACTCAGCAAAACGGTGTGGTCTTGTAAAATTTATGATTGGTTGTACCTAAGGTCTGTGTGTTTATGTGTTGCACGTAAATTTCACGGGTCACGTGACAAGTGTTAATATCTGGAAATACATTTGAATGGCTGGCCATCTTTAATTTCTAATGTATTTTTAAAAAAAAATGTTTGTATGCCTCCAGAGGTCTTTCATTAAACGACATAAGCCATGTAATGCTTCTAGCAGACGATCTTTAGAACGCTCAAAGCGCAAAGTTTAGATTCAAATTTTCTCAAATAGTCGCAAGAACAAGAATGAATATGGAATCCAACAATCATCTTTTAAGAGTTATAATTATAATGTTATTTTATATTTAAATACTACAACAATAACAACAACAACAACTACTACTACTACTACTACTACTACTACTACTACTACTAAAAATAACAATAATAATAATAATAATAATAATAATAATAATAATAATAATAATAATAATAATAATAATAATAATAAACAACTAATTATTAACTTTTTAAAAAATATTAAATTAAATACATAAATACATAAATAAAAATAAAAACTGTCAATGTTTATCTCGACCCCAAACGCACTTTATATTTTTAAAAACCTTGAAAAATGGTGCTGAGCTTTGTCAACTTGGAAAGTTGTAAAACATGATGTTCTGTCACCTATAAGATAGCCCACATCGCAAAGAAATCAAGGGAACCCAATTTCTCAGAAAAGTCTGGACTCGCCAAAAGTCTGAAGAGCTAAGAGTGGATTACCTCCCTTTTGTCTGTGCGACAGGTAAAGAGTTGTGCCCCTTGTCGCGCGCTAAGTGGCGGAGGGCAGGCGGGTTGTCAGGGATTTGGCGTCGTCGGGGAAGAGGTACCTGTTGTCAGGAAGAGGCGCTGTGACGTCATCAAGTAGCACTGGGGAGGGCCGAAGCTTGGCCAATTGATGGACGGACGACACCTGCACCATCCTACTCACAGACTGAGGGGAAAGAGGGGTGGAAGTGAAGGGATGGGGAGAGGGGAGATGGGCGAGGAAACCGGTGAACCCAGAGAAACCCTCGGTGACATGAATATCGGTTGTCTCGAATCTAAGTTACAGAAGTTCGCACCTTGGGGGAAGCGAACCCACTGCCTACGGCCTAGGAAACCGGCGTTTAACCAACTTGGCCACCAGGCGTCATTAATTTGTAACGTCTGGTCCTGTGGATCATTACTCTGTCGCGTTAGGAAAGGATTCGTTATGACGACTATTGGATGAAAATGTACAAACAGGAACTCAAAGAACTTTCATTGGAATACGGAGTTTCTGTTCCTTTTTCAACAATTACTTTGGTCCTATAACCACGCTTCGCCACCAGGTAAAGGACTAAATACAAGTTTCGCCGTACAACCCTCGTCTTCTCTCACAATTTTCCCCTCGCTGTTCCTGAATCTAGGAACGTACTAACCTCGTTTGAAATTCATGTGACCTCTGATCCCGCCGTGTCGTCATGTTCAACCAATCATTGCATGGAGTTCTGTGTTGTGGCCGTGGGCATTGTAGTTTCAGTGGCCTGGTAGCCACAGCAATGTTGTTAGGGAGCTGGTTTCCTACGCTGAAGGTCACGGGTTCGAGCCCCCGCTTGGGGACGAACTTGACGTGTGACATTGAGGACACCGAGTGTTTTCTCCGGGTAGTATTCTCCGATTCCCTCCCTCACTTCAATAATATCGCATTGGATGCAGGAGCCAAAAACTTTGATTTCTCCCTCCGCCTTCCGTACTTAGTGATCTCTTGCGATCGCCGTGCTGTGAGTTTAACCTCTTTGCTTCTGTTAAAGAAACAATGCGTGATAGCATCCTGTTTTGTTGGGTATTATTATTATTATTATTATTATTATTATTATTATTATTATTATTATTATTATTATTATTATTATTATTATTATTATTAGTGCTGTTGTCGTTATTATTTAGTTGATCGATGGGGCAAATAGAATTGATTCCTAACTCCAGTTTTCGTTCAATACCATTTCAACGCATTTAACGCGTCATACACTATCGTACATCGCATTTGATCGCATAGCCACCCATTTTCAACGCGATTAAGGATACGTGTGGGGAGGCCATTTCCGAACACCGGACGAACCAGTACTTCCCTCTCTCTGTCTCTGTCTCTGTCTCTCTCTCTCTCTCTCTCTCTCTCTCTCTCTCTCTCTCTCTCTCTCTCTCTCTCTCTCTCTCTCTCTCTCTCTCTCTCTCTTTCTCTTTCCCTCTCTCTTCCTCTCTCTCTCTCTCTCTCTCTCTCTCTCTCTCTCTCTCTCTCTCTCTCTCTCTAACTTAAACAGGATGTTGATGAATTGACAGAAAAATACAGATCTCTGAGTGATGAGAATGTGCTCTTAGAGCAAAGAAATAGTGACTTAGAAGGAAAAGTAGAACAGCTCGAGAGAAAAGTAGATGATTTAGAAGGACGATCAAGGAGGAATAATTTGTTGTTTTATGGCATGAAGCGTGATGGAAACGAAACGAGTACTGGCTGTGAATCTGTTTTGAAAACTATGCTGAACGAAAACATGGGACTGAATGATTTACAATTTGACCGTGTACATCGCCTAAATGCTAAGCCTGATTCCCCTGTGATTGCATGTTGTACTTCTTATAAAGACAAAGTAGCAATTTTGAAAGCAAAATCTAAGCTTAAAGGGACTAGCGTTTTCGTCAGTGAAGATTTTTCTCCGTCCGTCCGAGAACAGCGCAAAAAACTGAACAAGTTGATGAAAGAACAAAGGAACGCTGGGAAGAACGTAGCTATGGTGTTTGACCACTTGATCATTGATAATCAAAAGTTTTTTCTTTCGAAGGATGGGGAGAGATTGGTGAAGAGGACATAGGACTGTGGCCGCCTCTGTCGTCATTGTAATGCTGTGGATGTTGACGATGTTAGATGTGTTGATGTTCATGCTGATGTTTGTGTTGTTCATGTGGGTGATAAAGGTGGTGATGATGACAGTGACGATGCTGACTGCGTTGGTGGTGATTGCGTTAGGGGTGATGACGATGTGTTTGTAGCCGGAGTTACAGAGGTTTTCGTTCGTACTGATTGTAACAGTCATCTTTCTTTGTATATGACTGAATGTGATAAGGGAAAGTACTGCGGTGCAGCTGACCTTTGTGCTGTACCCGTGCCGTGCGAGAAAACTAGTAAGCCTCTATTTACTCTGGACTGTAACGAGTCACTGTTTGGTGCACCTTGTAGTGGCAGTAGTAGTAGTGACAGCGACAGTGTTTTTTCATTGCGTAGGCCTAATATGCAAGAGGAGATTCTCCATGTTGAGTATGGTCATGTAAATAATGAGCATGTACCCTTTTCATTTCTACACTGGAACATTAATGGTCTTTTGTCTAAATTGACAGATTGCAGTTTTATGTCATTTATCGGTTCCTTTGATTTTGTTTGTATGGTTGAAACATTTACTCAAAGCTTGAATGAAAATGTTTTCCCGGGTCATAAGGTTTTCTGTCAGCCTGCAACTAAGTTTCCAGGCCTAGGGAGACCCTCTGGTGGAGTTCTTTGTTTAATTAAGAATGCTTTTGTCCCATACGTTAGACAAATAGATGTTAATGTTGGAAATTTCTTAGCTTTTGTCATAAGTAAAGATCTGTTTGGTACATTAAAAGATGTACTGTATGTCTGTGCCTATGTGCCACCCGAGGGATCCAGATATTATAAGTTTGCTGAAGGGTATGATGATGGTATTACTATGCTGGAAGACTGCTTGCTTGACTGTGCTCTCTCTGTGGATGATTATTATTTTCTTATATCTGGTGATCTTAATGGTAGGACATCTGATGTTTCTCCGAGTGTTGATATTGATAATGGCTACGAGTCGTTACATGAGAGTCGCTCTGTTAATGTTGGCAGACATTCTCAGGACACTGTAATTAATGGCTATGGTAAAATGCTTTTGAATATGTGCACTGCTCTTAATTTGTTTATATTAAATGGTGTGTGTCATGGTGACCTTGATGGTCACTATACATTCTTATGTGATACAGGTAGTAGTGTCATTGATTATTTTTTGTTATCTAATGACTTGTTCTCCCTTATTTCCGATGACTGTCAATTAGATGTCTTGCAGCGTATTGAATCTCAACACTTACCCGTGTTGTTTACTGTATTTTTTCCAAAAGTGCATGCTAACAATTCGGATGAGTCTTATTGTACTACAGTAGATAGGTTTTGTTTGGAATGATGATAAGGCTGGAACATTTCATGAAAGGTTGATGGAAGAAAATACACGTGTAGAATTAGACAAAGCCATTGCTTTGATTGATGTAGATATTGATTTAGCTCTTTTAGCCTTTAATGCATGTATGATGAAAGTAGCGGAATGCATGAAAAAGAAAATGAGAATAAATGGGAGTAGGAAATTTCAGGACTGGTTTGATAGAGAATGTAATGAAATGCGTAACAAGTGCGAAAGGCGTTACGCAAGTACTGTCGTACTCTGGACGGAAATGATAGACACATTTACTGTAAATTAAGAAGGGAGTTTAAGAATTTATTAAAAAGTAAAAAGAAAAGGTACAATGAAATGTTATATGATCAAATGGTTGGAAGTATTGGACAGCAAAGGGCTTTTTGGGACAATGTACATAATGCAATGCCAAGGAGAAGTGCTGTCCGAAATCATATTTCTGTGGATGAATGGTTCGAGTATTTCAAAAACCTGCTTGATAAGGATTTTGTTGATGCTGATAATGATGAAGGGGAAGAGGGTAATGATGCTAATCATGATGATACTGATTCTAATCTGTGGTTCAATTCTCCTATTACAGAACAAGAAGTTCTGTTTGCAATTAATAAGCTTAAAAATAAGAAAGCTGCAGGAGCTGATGGTATTATCGGTGAAATCCTGAAATATTCTGCCATAAAAATTGCTCCGTATTTTGTCAAATTCTTGAATGTGCTTTTTGATCATGGAATTTTTCCTGAAAGCTGGAATGAGTCAATAATCCTACCACTTCATAAAAAAGGTGATAATAATAACCCAAGTAACTACAGAGGCATTTCTCTTTGTAACGTAGGAAGTAAAGTTTATGGTATTATCATAAATAAACGTCTTCAGCTTGGTACTCTCCCGTTATATTATTTTCATGTACCCACAGCTGAAGACGTTTATTTATGATAGTACCATAAACTTTACTTCCTACGTTACAAAGAGAAATGCCTCTGTAGTTACTTGGGTTATTATTATCACCTTTTTTATGAAGTGGTAGGATTATTGACTCATTCCAGCTTTCAGGAAAAATTCCATGATCAAAAAGCACATTCAAGAATTTGACAAAATACGGAGCAATTTTTATGGCAGAATATTTCAGGATTTCACCGATAATACCATCAGCTCCTGCAGCTTTCTTATTTTTAAGCTTATTAATTGCAAACAGAACTTCTTGTTCTGTAATAGGAGAATTGAACCACAGATTAGAATCAGTATCATCATGATTAGCATCATTACCCTCTTCCCCTTCATCATTATCAGCATCAACAAAATCCTTATCAAGCAGGTTTTTGAAATACTCGAACCATTCATCCACAGAAATATGATTTCGGACAGCACTTCTCCTTGGCATTGCATTATGTACGTTGTCCCAAAAAGCCCTTTGCTGTCCAATACTTCCAACCATTTGATCATATAACATTTCATTGTACCTTTTCTTTTTACTTTTTAATAAATTCTTAAACTCCCTTCTTAATTTACAGTAAATGTGTCTATCATTTCCGTCCAGAGTACGACAGTACTTGCGTAACGCCTTTCGCACTTGTTTACGCATTTCATTACATTCTCTATCAAACCAGTCCTGAAATTTCCTACTCCCATTTATTCTCATTTTCTTTTTCATGCATTCCGCTACTTTCATCATACATGCATTAAAGGCTAAAAGAGCTAAATCAATATCTACATCAATCAAAGCAATGGCTTTGTCTAATTCTACACGTGTATTTTCTTCCATCAACCTTTCATGAAATGTTCCAGCCTTATCATCATTCCAAACAAACCTATCTACTGTAGTACAATAAGACTCATCCGAATTGTTAGCATGCACTTTTGGAAAAAATACAGTAAACAACACGGGTAAGTGTTGAGATTCAATACGCTGCAAGACATCTAATTGACAGTCATCGGAAATAAGGGAAAACAAGTCATTAGATAACAAAAAATAATCAATGACACTACTACCTGTATCACATAAGAATGTATAGTGACCATCAAGGTCACCATGACACACACCATTTAATATAAACAAATTAAGAGCAGTGCACATATTCAAAAGCATTTTACCATAGCCATTAATTACAGTGTCCTGAGAATGTCTGCCAACATTAACAGAGCGACTCTCATGTAACGACTCGTAGCCATTATCAATATCAACACTCGGAGAAACATTAGATGTCCTACCATTAAGGTCACCAGATATAAGAAAATAATAATCATCCACAGAGAGAGCACAGTCAAGCAAGCAGTCTTCCAGCATAGTAATACCATCATCATACCCTTCAGCAAACTTATAATATCTGGATCCCTCGGGTGGCACATAGGCACAGACATACAGTACATCTTTTAATGTACCAAACAGATCTTTACTTATGACAAAAGCTAAGAAATTTCCAACATTAACATCTATTTGTCTCACGTATGGGACAAAAGCATTCTTAATTAAACAAAGAACTCCACCAGAGGGTCTCCCTAGGCCTGGAAACTTAGTTGCAGGCTGACAGAAAACCTTATGACCCGGGAAAACATTTTCATTCAAGCTTTGAGTAAATGTTTCAACCATACAAACAAAATCAAAGGAACCGATAAATGACATAAAACTGCAATCTGTCAATTTAGACAAAAGACCATTAATGTTCCAGTGTAGAAATGAAAAGGGTACATGCTCATTATTTACATGACCATACTCAACATGGAGAATCTCCTCTTGCATATTAGGCCTACGCAATGAAAAAACACTGTCGCTGTCACTACTACTACTGCCACTACAAGGTGCACCAAACAGTGACTCGTTACAGTCCAGAGTAAATAGAGGTTACTAGTTTTCTCGCACGGCACGGGTACAGCACAAAGGTCAGCTGCACCGCAGTACTTTCCCTTATCACATTCAGTCATATACAAAGAAAGATGACTGTTACAATCAGTACGAACGAAAACCTCTGTAACTCCGGCTACAAACACATCGTCATCACCCCTAACGCAATCACCACCAACGCAGTCAGCATCGTCACTGTCATCATCACCACCTTTATCACCCACATGAACAACACAAACATCAGCATGAACATCAACACATCTAACATCGTCAACATCCACAGCATTACAATGACGACAGAGGCGGCCACAGTCCTATGTCCTCTTTACCAATCTCTCCCCATCCTTCGAAAGAAAAAACTTTTGATTATCAATGATCAAGTGGTCAAACACCATAGCTACGTTCTTCCCGGCGTTCCTTTGTTCTTTCATCAACTTGTTCAGTTTTTTGCGCTGTTCTCGGACGGACGGAGAAAAATCTTCACTGATGAAAACGCTAGTCCCTTTAAGCTTAGATTTTGCTTTCAAAATTGCTACTTTGTCTTTATAAGAAGTACAACATGCAATCACAGGGGAATCAGGCTTAGCATTTAGGCGATGTACACGGTCAAATTGTAAATCATTCAGTCCCATGTTTTCGTTCAGCATAGTTTTCAAAACAGATTCACAGCCAGTACTCGTTTCGTTTCCATCACGCTTCATGCCATAAAACAACAAATTATTCCTCCTTGATCGTCCTTCTAAATCATCTACTTTTCTCTCGAGCTGTTCTACTTTTCCTTCTAAGTCACTATTTCTTTGCTCTAAGAGCACATTCTCATCACTCAGAGATCTGTATTTTTCTGTCAATTCATCAACATCCTGTTTAAGTTTACTAAACTGACCTTTGATTGTATTCACATCCTCTCTTACAGCGTCGAGTTTTCCATTCATGGCACTGTCCATAGTTTCTAATTTGGCCATTATCTCGCTCAAAGAAGGTTCACCGGTCACCGATGAATAGGAACGCCTTGCCTGTTTGGTACCGCCTTGTCCGCCAATGTCACGTCCACCACTGCCACTGCCCTCGTTCCGTTTCTCCCCACCGCTAGACTGCAACCTCGTCTGCACCATGCCGTGGAGACCTTGTGGAAGTCAACCCTGGCCCAAACCAAAGTCCGAGCGGCATGGTGCAGACGAGGTTGCAGTCTAGCGGTGGGGAGAAACGGAACGAGGGCAGTGGCAGTGGTGGACGTGACATTGGCGGACAAGGCGGTACCAAACAGGCAAGGCGTTCCTATTCATCAGTGACCGGTGAACCTTCTTTGAGCGAGATAATGGCCAAATTAGAAACTATGGACAGTGCCATGAATGGAAAACTCGACGCTGTAAGAGAGGATGTGAATACAATCAAAGGTCAGTTTAGTAAACTTAAACAGGATGTTGATGAATTGACAGAAAAATACAGATCTCTGAGTGATGAGAATGTGCTCTTAGAGCAAAGAAATAGTGACTTAGAAGGAAAAGTAGAACAGCTCGAGAGAAAAGTAGATGATTTAGAAGGACGATCAAGGAGGAATAATTTGTTGTTTTATGGCATGAAGCGTGATGGAAACGAAACGAGTACTGGCTGTGAATCTGTTTTGAAAACTATGCTGAACGAAAACATGGGACTGAATGATTTACAATTTGACCGTGTACATCGCCTAAATGCTAAGCCTGATTCCCCTGTGATTGCATGTTGTACTTCTTATAAAGACAAAGTAGCAATTTTGAAAGCAAAATCTAAGCTTAAAGGGACTAGCGTTTTTGTCAGTGAAGATTTTTCTCCGTCCGTCCGAGAACAGCGCAAAACACTGAACAAGTTGATGAAAGAACAAAGGAACGCCGGGAAGAACGTAGCTATGGTGTTTGACCACTTGATCATTGATAATCAAAAGTTTTTTCTTTCGAAGGATGGGGAGAGATTGGTGAAGAGGACATAGGACTGTGGCCGCCTCTGTCGTCATTGTAATGCTGTGGATGTTGACGATGTTAGATGTGTTGATGTTCATGCTGATGTTTGTGTTGTTCATGTGGGTGATAAAGGTGGTGATGATGACAGTGACGATGCTGACTGCGTTGGTGGTGATTGCGTTAGGGGTGATGACGATGTGTTTGTAGCCGGAGTTACAGAGGTTTTCGTTCGTACTGATTGTAACAGTCATCTTTCTTTGTATATGACTGAATGTGATAAGGGAAAGTACTGCGGTGCAGCTGACCTTTGTGCTGTACCCGTGCCGTGCGAGAAAACTAGTAAGCCTCTATTTACTCTGGACTGTAACGAGTCACTGTTTGGTGCACCTTGTAGTGGCAGTAGTAGTAGTGACAGCGACAGTGTTTTTTCATTGCGTAGGCCTAATATGCAAGAGGAGATTCTCCATGTTGAGTATGGTCATGTAAATAATGAGCATGTACCCTTTTCATTTCTACACTGGAACATTAATGGTCTTTTGTCTAAATTGACAGATTGCAGTTTTATGTCATTTATCGGTTCCTTTGATTTTGTTTGTATGGTTGAAACATTTACTCAAAGCTTGAATGAAAATGTTTTCCCGGGTCATAAGGTTTTCTGTCAGCCTGCAACTAAGTTTCCAGGCCTAGGGAGACCCTCTGGTGGAGTTCTTTGTTTAATTAAGAATGCTTTTGTCCCATACGTGAGACAAATAGATGTTAATGTTGGAAATTTCTTAGCTTTTGTCATAAGTAAAGATCTGTTTGGTACATTAAAAGATGTACTGTATGTCTGTGCCTATGTGCCACCCGAGGGATCCAGATATTATAAGTTTGCTGAAGGGTATGATGATGGTATTACTATGCTGGAAGACTGCTTGCTTGACTGTGCTCTCTCTGTGGATGATTATTATTTTCTTATATCTGGTGACCTTAATGGTAGGACATCTGATGTTTCTCCGAGTGTTGATATTGATAATGGCTACGAGTCGTTACATGAGAGTCGCTCTGTTAATGTTGGCAGACATTCTCAGGACACTGTAATTAATGGCTATGGTAAAATGCTTTTGAATATGTGCACTGCTCTTAATTTGTTTATATTAAATGGTGTGTGTCATGGTGACCTTGATGGTCACTATACATTCTTATGTGATACAGGTAGTAGTGTCATTGATTATTTTTTGTTATCTAATGACTTGTTCTCCCTTATTTCCGATGACTGTCAATTAGATGTCTTGCAGCGTATTGAATCTCAACACTTACCCGTGTTGTTTACTGTATTTTTTCCAAAAGTGCATGCTAACAATTCGGATGAGTCTTATTGTACTACAGTAGATAGGTTTGTTTGGAATGATGATAAGGCTGGAACATTTCATGAAAGGTTGATGGAAGAAAATACACGTGTAGAATTAGACAAAGCCATTGCTTTGATTGATGTAGATATTGATTTAGCTCTTTTAGCCTTTAATGCATGTATGATGAAAGTAGCGGAATGCATGAAAAAGAAAATGGGAATAAATGGGAGTAGGAAATTTCAGGACTGGTTTGATAGAGAATGTAATGAAATGCGTAAACAAGTGCGAAAGGCGTTACGCAAGTACTGTCGTACTCTGGACGGAAATGATAGACACATTTACTGTAAATTAAGAAGGGAGTTTAAGAATTTATTAAAAAGTAAAAAGAAAAGGTACAATGAAATGTTATATGATCAAATGGTTGGAAGTATTGGACAGCAAAGGGCTTTTTGGGACAATGTACATAATGCAATGCCAAGGAGAAGTGCTGTCCGAAATCATATTTCTGTGGATGAATGGTTCGAGTATTTCAAAAACCTGCTTGATAAGGATTTTGTTGATGCTGATAATGATGAAGGGGAAGAGGGTAATGATGTTAATCATGATGATACTGATTCTAATCTGTGGTTCAATTCTCCTATTACAGAACAAGAAGTTCTGTTTGCAATTAATAAGCTTAAAAATAAGAAAGCTGCAGGAGCTGATGGTATTATCGGTGAAATCCTGAAATATTCTGCCATAAAAATTGCACCGTATTTTGTCAAATTCTTGAATGTGCTTTTTGATCATGGAATTTTTCCTGAAAGCTGGAATGAGTCAATAATCCTACCACTTCATAAAAAAGGTGATAATAATAACCCAAGTAACTACAGAGGCATTTCTCTTTGTAACGTAGGAAGTAAAGTTTATGGTACTATCATAAATAAACGTCTTCAGCTGTGGGTACATGAAAATAATATAACGGGAGAGTACCAAGCTGGTTTTAAGAGTGGTTATTCAACAGTAGATCATATTTTTACTTTGTTATCTTGTGTTCAGAAACAGTTTAATTCTAATCATAATAGAAAATTGTATGCGGCTTTTATTGATTTTGAAAAGGCTTTTGACTCTATTAACAGAAATATTTTATGGCCTGTGCTGTTAAATTGTGGTGTCTCTGGCAAACTTTTTCGCTGTATTAGAAGCATGTACAAAACTGTTAAAGCGAGAGTGAGATGTGGAAATAAGCTTAACTGATATAATTAATTGTTCAGCAGGTGTAAAACAAGGGGATGTAATCAGTCCAGTTTTATTTTCTATATATATTAATGAACTTGCTGTTAGGGTTATTCAAAATGGAAGACATGGTGTGAATTTTTTACTAGATACATTCGAATTGTTTATTCTTTTATTGGCGGATGATATTGTTCTTTTGTCAGAAACAGTTGTTGGGCTGCAAAATCAGCTTAATAATCTGCACCAGGCCTCAGTATCGCTTGGACTTAAAGTTAATAGACAAAAAAGTAATATTGTTGTATTTAGAAAAGGAGGCTACTTGAGTGCCAGTGAGAGATGGTTTTTTGATAGACAACTCATGCCTGTAGTAAACATGTACAAATATTTAGGGATTTATTTTTCTACTCGATTGAGCTTTGTATCCGCTTGCAAAGAGTTAAGCAGTATAGCAAAAGGCGCATTTTTATGCGTTTTAAAAAGAATGCATACTTTGAATATATTTTCTGTAAAATTATTTTTTAAAATCTTTGATTCTCAAATACAGCCCATAGCTTTGTATGGTTCGGAAATATGGGGCATAGACAAGGCTGCGATTCATTGTGAGAAAGTACATTTATTTGCATTAAAAAGGTTTTTAGGTGTTGATACTCGCACTCCCAATGATTTTGTATACGGTGAATTAAACCGGTACCCTATTCAGATCAATGCAATTGTAAGCTGTGTGCGATATTGGTTAAAGTTAACACGCATGGAACCTCATCGTCTCCCTAGAAAGGCGTATGTAATGTTGAGGACGTTAGATGAAAGGGGAGCAAATACATGGGCAACCAATGTGCGATCATGTCCTTTTAAGTATGGATATGGTTTGTATGGTTAAATCAAGGTGTGCAAGAGATCAAATCATTATGTTTTTTAAGAAAATTTAAACAGCGACTTGTGGATTGTAGATGGCAAGATTGGCATAATCATGTACAAAACAGTGACAGGTATACAATGTACTGTTTATTTGGGGGCAGTA
>JBAHVR010000155.1:75000-92500 GCA_036898135.1 Oncomelania hupensis
TATACTCCCAACCTTTCTAGCCACTCCACCCTCCTCCTTGCTATACCCCCAGCCTTTCTAACCACTCCATCCTCCTCCTTGCTATACCCCCAACCTTTCTAGCCACTCCACCCTCCTCTTTGCTATACCCCCAACCTTTCTAGCCACTCCACCCTCCTCCTTGCTATACCCCCAACCTTTCTAACCACTCCACCCTCCTCCTTGCTATACCCCCAACCCTTCTAGCCACTCTATCCATATCAACTTGGAGTTTCTCTTAAACCTTTAAGGAGGGATCGGGAAGGGGAAAAGCCATGATTGTGCGGTCAGCCATAAAATCAGTTTGTAGAGTTAAATAATTTTCTTCTTGAGGTTTGATGATTCCATTCCACAGCGACAGGGGTCTTACATACAGTTTATACGGTGACTATCTCAAACTACACTTGCAGACTCAGTGCGCCTTAAAAAAAAAACTAAACGAAAAACAACAACAACAACAACAACAACAACAACAACAACAAAAACCCAGCAACACGTTTTACTTACCTACACTAGTACGCACTCTTGGTGTCGATGTATTCTTTTCCTCTTGGTGTGAACGTTATTTTCTTTCTTTCTTTTTTTCTTTTCTTGGTGTCGACGTTTTTTTTTTTCTTGTCTTGTTGTAGGCGTGTTTTTTTTTGTGTGTGTGTTCTTGATGTCGAAGGTTTTTGTTGTTTGTTTTTGTTGTTGTTGTTGTTGTTGTTGTTGTTGTTGTTCTTTTCTTGGTGTCGACGTGTAGACCTGTTCTCTTTCTCTTCGTATCGACACGTTCTCTCTCTCTCTCTCTCTCTCTCTCTCTCTCTCTCTCTCTCTCTCTCTCTCTCTCTCTCTCTCTCTCGGTGTCAAAGTGTTCTCTTGCTCTTGGTGTCGATGCGTCGACGCATTCTTTTTCTCTTGTGATGAATTGTTCTCTTTCTCTTTGGTGCCGACGTGTTTCCTTTGTCTTGGCGTCGACGTGATTTCTATCCCTTGATGTCGACCTATTCTCTTTCTCTGCGATCAAGTGAGTAAAATAATAAACGTAAACAGAGGAACCACGAGTAACAAATAGTATTGTTATTAGTTTGTCACGCAGGCCCATGATTCATAAACGTAGTGTTCATTATTGCGTGGTTTCTCATACTCATTCAGTTACTGCTAGGGGAAAATATCATGCTCTCCCCCCCCTCTCTCTCTCTCTCTCTCTCTCTCTCTCTCCCCCTCCCTCTCTCTCTCTCCCTCACTTCAGATCCTCGTGTGTCTTCCCAACCCCTCTCCCAGGGAGGAGGATGCGTGTAGTGGGGCAGGGAGTGGCGGCTGTGTACACAAGAGCAAATTTGCCCGAGTGCTCTTGGGCACCGATCTCCATTGTGGCGCGGGAGATCCCGGCCCACGGGCTTCAGCTTGAGACTTAGACGAGGGCTGTGGAGCCCGATAGAGGGGTAGAGAGGGAGGTGAGGTAAAGGGTGCATGGGTTGATGGGTGAAAAGAGGTCGTAGGGGCACCCTGGTACAAAGGACCACTGATTCGAGTAAAGAATAGCATGTCCCAAAACCAGACCTAGACTCTATCCCAATCCAATGTATTCTTGCATATTGAAGCGTTCCACGCATTTGTTTGTCCAGAAAAAGTCACCATCATCACCATTATCAACATCATCATCATCATCATCATCATCATCATCATCATCATCATCATCATCATCATCATCATCATCATCATTATCATCATCAACAACAACAACAACAACAATAACAACAACAACAACAACAATAATAATAATAATAATAATAATAATAATAATAATAATAATAATAATAATAATAATAATAATAATAATAATAATAATAATAATAATAATAATAATAATGTTGAGTTTTCAAGAAATTAACGCATTGCCTCTTCAATTTTTGGAAAATGCAATGAAATTGTCTAGAATCAGATTTAGTTCTTTCTTGTAGCTAGTATACTTCGAAGAATATGTGCAGCCATTTTTGAAAGGTAGGTTGATCCTACCTTTGGAAAGTAGTAATGATGATTGTTGCTCTCTACTAAAGATTATAAAGAGATAACAAGTGGAACTAAAACACAATTCTCTCTCTGTCTCCCTGTCTCTGTCTCTCTGTCTCTGTCTCTCTCTCTGTCTCTCTCTCTCTCTCTCTCTCTCTCTCTCTCTCTCTCTCTCTCTCTCTCTATATATATATATATATATATATATATATATATATATATATATATATATATATATATATATATATATATATCTATATATCTTTATCTATCTCACTTCACCTCCCCCCCCACTCCCCACCTCTTCTCCTAAATACGAATCCGTTTATACACACCAACTGCAAAACCAAAATCGAAAAATGTGTCACGGGCACACCTTTCGACATGCAGGGAATACTGCTGCACAATTCATCGTGCTAACTTTATTCACATCGCGCTGCGACTGGCACTTCACCAGCTTTCAAAGTGAAATTGAAGGTTTGGGACACTCGGAAGGTCGGGTTCATGTTTCATGTTTCGGAGTTCCAGGGGTTCATTTCGTTTCATTTCATTCTGTTGGTGCCGCGGTCGATTCGATTCCCCCCCCCCCCCCCCCCACCTCTAAGCTTGCATTCCCAAACGGTCCAGACTGTTTGAAGCTCAGCTGAACATGCAGACTTAAACCCAGACGCTTTAAGCAGTTATTTCACCTTTTAAGCGCGCTGTATAAGAACATGGACCTAAAACTTGTACCCTGTATTCATAGAACAAATCTATTGAGCAGGAGAAAAATATATAAAAAGGTGGCCGCACTGAAAACACTGTTGATGCTAGGTCGATTGTACAGTAACGTGGATTTCAACGGTTCAGATTCAGATTGAGATTCAGGACTCCGCTTGTCTACATTAAGATCTTAATTAAAATAGTTTTTTAAAAGCTCTGTCTGCTTTCATTTCTGTTGCTGTTGTTTTGTTCACCTTAATTTTGGGCTGGGGAAATCTTCATTAATCGAATTAATTATGATGCAGCTTTTTGCATTGCATAGTCGGCAGTTTGTGAGAGCAAATGGAAAATAAAGAGGGAATTGATTTTGTTCGTTGATCGATAATAATAATAAAAATAATAATAATAATAATAATAATAATAATAATAATAATAATAATAATAATAATAATAATAATAATAATAATAATAATAATAATAATAATAATAATAATAATAAAATAATAATAATAATAATAATAATAATAATAAGAAGAAGAAGAAGAAGAAGAAGAAGAAGAAGAAGAAGAAGAAGAAGAAGAAGAAGAAGAACAAGAAGAAGAACAAGAACAAGAACAAGAACAAGAACAAGAAGAAGAAGAAGAAGAAGAAAAACAAGAAGAACAAGAAGAACAAGAACAAGAAGAAAAAGAACAAGAACAAGAACAAGAAGAAGAAGAAGAAGAATAAGAAGAAGAAGAAATAAATAATTAGTAATAAATGATCCTGGAAGCCAATACCGGACTATCATTATTTATAGTCTCATACAGGGCTTTTTTTAACCTAATGAGCGTCAACGCGCAAAGACAGATTAAAAAAATAAAGAAAGAATGAGATTAAAAACAAAACAAAAATAAAATAGAAAGAAAGAATGAATAGAAAAGAAAAACATGAAGTAGAACAAGAAAATAAAGGAAAAGAAAAAAGAAAGAAGAAAACAAAGAAAATGGAAAGAAAAAAAATGAGAAAGAACACAAAAGAAGAAAAAGAAGGAAAGAAAGGAGAAAAGTTTTTTTTCATAAATAAAATGAAATGAAAAAATGAAAAGAAAAGAAAAGAAAAGAAAAAAGAACAAAGAGAAAAATAAAGGAAACAACAAAATATGTTTAAAGAAAGAAAATAAAAAAGACAGAAAAAGAAAAGAAAGAAAGAAAGAAAAGAAAGAAAGAAAGAAAGAAAGAAAGAAAGAAAACAAAACCAAACCAAACCAAACAAAGAAATAAAAAATTGAACAAAATAAAATACAAGTAATAAAATGGTGCTCAGTGAGCTAGAAGAGAAAGACCACTAGCAGGAGAAAGACGGCTAGCAGGAGAGAGACGAATAGCAAGCAAAAGACGACTAGCAGGAGAAAGACGACTAGCAGGAGAAAGACGACTAGCAGGAGAAAGATGACAAAGACGATTAGCAGGAGAAAGACGACTAGCAGGAGAAAGACGACAAAGACGACTAGCAGGAGAAAGACGAATAGCAGGAGAAAGACGAATAGCAGGAGAAAGACGAATAGCAGGAGAGAGACGACTAGCAGGAGAAAGACTAGCAGGAGAGACGACTAGCAGGAGAGAGACGACTAGCCGGAGAAAGACGACTAGCAGGAGAAAGACGACTAGCAGGAGAGAGACGACTAGCAGGAGAGAGACGACTAGCAGGAGAGAGACGACTACCAGGAGAAAGACGACTAGCAGGAGAGAGACGACTACCAGGAGAAAGACGACTAGCAGGAGAGAGACGACTAGCAGGAGAGAGACGACTAGCAGGAGAGAGACGACTAGCAGGAGAGAGACGACTAGCAGGAGAAAGACGACTAGCAGGAGAAAGACGACTAGCAGGAGAGAGACGACTAGCAGGAGAAAGACGACTAGCAGGAGAAAGACGACTAGCAGGAGAGACGACTACCAGGAGAAAGACGACTAGCAGGAGAAAGACGACTAGCAGGAGAAAGACGACTAGCAGGAGAGAGACGACTAGCAGGAGAAAGACGACTAGCAGGAGAGAGACGACTAGCAGGAGAAAGACGACTACCAGGAGAAAGCCGACTACCAGGAGAAAGACGACAAAGACGATTAGCAGGAGAAAGACGAAGCAGGACTAGCTGGAGAAAGACGACTAGCAGGAGAAAGACGACTATCAGGAGAAAGCCGACTACCAGGAGAAAGACGACTAGCAGGAGAGAGACGACTAGCAGGAGAAAGACGACTAGCAGGAGAGAGACGACTAGCAGGAGAAAGACGATTACCAGGAGAGAGACGACTAGCAGGAGAAAGACGACTACCAGGAGAAAGACGACTAGCACGAGAAAGACGACTAGCAGGAGAGAGACGACTAGCAGGAGAAAGACGAATAGCTTGAGCTTGACAATGACAGGCAGGTTTTTGCTGATCTGATGTGATGAACTGTGTACTACATCACCTTCAATGCCTCAACTTCCCCTCGCTACCCTTCCCATTACCAGCAGACAAACACTTATTTATTGATACACACAACACAAACTTCTATTTTCTTGGTTGGGACCTACTAGATTTTTTTTTTGGGTGGGGGATTATTTTTTTCTCCATGTGTCTAATACCTTTTTCTCAAACATTGTCGATTTGTTTATTTAATTTTTTTTTTTCTCCATCTGGTGATCGTATACTATCATGTAAGTATGTTATGTTTGTGTGGGTGCAGTTCTCCTGTCCACGGTAATGCCGTTCTTGTTGACTTCTGCATGTTTGTTGTATCCCCGTCAAACCCACCCCACCCCACCCCCATTTTTGGGTTCATGCTCCCCCCCCCTTTTTTTCTCCCCTATTGCTATTACTGTATTAAAAAGTTCTAAAGTTTCAAAGATACAATAATGTACCTAGAGAAGAACGGTTATATACTATGTGTGACTTAGAAGTAATTGGTGACGAGTTTCATTATTTATTTACACGTAACAATTCCTTGCTGACATTTTTTTTTACCCGTTGACAAATATTGAATCAAAGAGCAGGTTGCTAAATTTAAGCCGCATTATTGTAGTTGGAGTTATGTCACTATTTATATATTGTGCACTCCATTTTGTCTTCTTTTGTGAACCATGCGATGCTGTACATTTTTCTTTCCATGTTAAAGCACTGTAAACCTTAAAACGGGTGTTTGACATTTCAGAGGTTTGTCTTGTGATGCCTATGGAGCAGCCTTTTTTGTGCCTTTCATTGTTTTTTTAATGTCTGTAATTCCCCATCCCCCCTTTTTCCCTATTTTAGGCTAAAATGCCCCCTGGGCTATGAGCCTTGTTTCATGCTTGGAATTATATGTGGTTTTGCTAATAAAAGGACAAAGTTCCAACATGCAGTATCTACAACTATATCTTGTACAGTTTTATTAGGGAACTATTTGTAATAAACCCGCAATTTTAAATGTTAAGTTGTTGGGGTTTTTTTCATCTCAGTAAAATTAGTCTATCTTATTTGTATTCATTTTCGCGTAAGATTCTTTTTTCTTTCTTCCTTATATTTTAAGATTATTTTCCATTTCTCATATTTTAAGATTATTATCCCTTTCCCACATGTTAAGATTATTTTCACTTTTTTCATATTTTAAGATTATTGTTTCTTTCTCACATGTTAAGATTATTTTCTTATTCTCATAGCCTACCTTAAGTGTATGTTAAGATTATTTTTTTTCTTTCTCATAGCTTAAAATTATTTTCTCTTTCTCGTATTTGAAAGCGTGCGTGACTTTGACATGCGTTTTCAAATATTAATAATTTAAAGTTTAAAGCGTCTGAAAAGCGGGCTTTCGAAGGGCGAGAGAGGAAGAACAACAAAAACTTCATTACAGATGATTGTTCTTCGGCTCTTCCAGGGATGAGTGCTTGCGCGACTGTGCAGGGATGAGAAGAAGAGAACAAAAAGTTGAAAGAAGAAATAGATGGATGGATGGATGAATGGGGAGAGAACTGGATGGCCGATTTGGGCTGCTGTTTTTCCGCGGATCGTGTTCATGATACAGAATAGGGAGAGTTACTTGGCCATGTAATTTTCTTTACCATGTGCGTTAAGTCCTTGCAGATCGCATGCAGTGAGTGATATCATGAATGTCTTGAATCCAGATTCGAAGATTTTAGGTAATGTAATATGAATTTGTTGATTTTCGACTTCATTGAAAAGTGTGATAATCACCTCTCTCTCTATCTCTAATGCTCTCTCTCTCATTCTCTCTCTCTCCCCGCTTCCCCACCCTTGCCATTACCAAGCCCCACCCCAACAAAACCATTCAGCGACAACTACAGAAATTATAAATGGTGGTAATTGGGTGTGTATGACTACGTCATTAACCTCGGGTTTCTTGGTGCGATAGAAATTGGATGGTTATGACTCTTATTTATTAATTAATTTATTTATTTACTCATTCTTATATAGCGCACTTTCAGCTCTTAAGCCACCCGAGGTGCCCTAGTCCACAGAAACTGCAAACACTTTTGCGCGAGCATGGTTTGCTAGCAGCTGCGTTTCGGGCTCGTGGAACGGAAGTTTGATTCCCAGCTTTCTCGGTGAGGTGCGAATTGGTTAGTTAAGGTTAAGCGTAAATTTGAGTCACGTGACACCGGAGCGTATCGGCGACTACTGGTCACATTAGTCTGAATCTGACACCAGCGAACCAGCTGAGGGTAAGGGGAAAATAATATGTTTACACGAGGGTCAATCCGGGATTCGAAACCAGAGGCCATTTGGTTACCAGTAGGCCGTTCTAGCAGCTGAGCTACCCGGCCCCACTCGATTGGTTTATAGGATTTTACTGTCTAAGTCACACGGCGTACTTTTTCATTTCACTCATGAGAGGCACTCATCGAGTCTCAGCAAGCTACGCTGTGCCAATGTAAAAAGCATTTTCCATGACTTATTACTGTATTAAAAAGTGCATTTTGCGAAAGCATGATTTCATGTTAAAAAAAATTTAAACGTGCTTTTTCAGATTTTAGGACGATTAACGTTTGTTGGTGAACGGAGATGGCAGTTGAGTTCGTCATACATGCATTTTGGCACACATGCTACGATTTAAAACACACACGAAAAAAACACCCCCACTGCATTTTGAGCCACCATGACGTGATGGAAGCTGCATTTCGGACGTGTGGAACGGAGTCCTGATCCGCAACATTGTTGGTGAGATGTGAATTGGGTGGTTGGGTCTGAATGAAGAGCGGCTCAGGCTTCAATGGGACGTGCCGTGTTTACATCTGCTCTCGTCCACTCCACCGTCGTCTTTTCAAAGATACCATTGCCCTCAATTCTGCAACTCCACTGATGTTTGCTGGGGAATCGTGCATTGATTTTTTTTGTTCTTCTCCAATGACAGTTTCATTCCGTCCTTCGTAACTCAGCAGGGCTGCACATTAAAAATAAATATTAAAAAAATAACATAAAACAGCATCATCATTATTTGCAATAACTACAACAACAACAGCAGCAACAAGAACAAGAACAAGAACAACAACAACAACCAGATCTATTCATAATTCAACGGGAAATCTTATATGGGTATTTGAGTTACACCTCATTTGGTTTGTAAATCGTGACGAAGCAATGAAGTGAAATAAATGTGCAGAGAATGTTATAGTCTGGTACATGGTGTGTTTTATCACCTGTAATCTTTTCTGTCTCAAACAAACAAAAAAAAAGAGTTAAAAGTGTACATAAGTTCAGGGGGCGATGCAGTTGTCTTGCACCAAGTTATTGCAGAATGAGAGAACAATCGATTAAATTTAACAGAATCAAAAGACCTTTATAGTGCACGTGTCTGTGTTTCACGAAATGGGCATTGAATGAACACGTGTCTGTGTTTCACGAAATGGGCATTGAATGAACACGTGTATGTGTTTCGCGAAATGGGCATTGAATGAACACGTGTCTGTGTTTCACGAAATGGGCATTGAATGAACACGTGTCTGTGTTTCACGAAATGGGCATTGAATGAACACGTGTCTGTGTTTCACGAAATGGGCATTGAATGAACACGTGTATGTGTTTCACGAAATGGGCATTGAATGAACACGGATGTTTAACGTCCAAACCCACAATCGGTGATACGGCGGACGGGTTTCATGAAAACAAAACAATATAACCGAAAGAGAGGTGTAGCGTTGGCCTCACCCTGTCGCTCGTTTGTCACAAAGGTGCCTTAACTACAAGACAGTATAGCCGGTCCGTGAACACAGTCAACGTGGAGGAAAGGAAAACACAGAAAAAAAAGATGGGGGTATGAGGATCCAGAAAGATGAAGAAGAGAAGGACAGGCCGTCTGGTCCATGCCAGTTCATAATTTAACAGCCTAGTGTGAATACCCGATCCTCAGATGTGTTTTTAAGTTATTCTGATGTGCATCTAAGAAGCCGTGTCCAGTAAATCTTCGACCCTCTAACGTGCTTTAAGTCATTTTACTCGCGTGGATTTAAAGCTGCAGTTTCTCATGTGTGGTTTCAAGTAAATGTTATACTACTGTCAGTAAATTTAAATACTGGGTTATTTGGTGAATGCCCGTTCCTTAATTGTGTTTAAAGACATTTTTACTCGTTTAAGGTGTTGGTGAAGAAGTTTTACTTGATCCACAGTACTGTTACTGTGACAAGCAACGTTTTTAATTACAGTCCAGTGTGTTAAATTTGGACCTAAAGCAATAATTATGTAATGTAATGTAGTGTGTTAAATAATTCATTATGAAAGTAGGCCCCAGCTGTGGAAAATGACAACTGTGCTCTGGACTTGAAATTGTTTAATATATCAAGAAAGAGAATTTACTGTCAATTTTATACGCAGGTTAGTTGCTTTAAAGCAATATTATTGCGACAAGCTGTGCTTTGTAATCTTAAGTGCAATATGCTACGACCGGTATGAAACTAAGCATTTCCATTGTGAACATCCATTTTCTTTTCCTCTCTTTTTCTCCCTAATTATGACTATTTTTTAACTGTGACCTCAGCAAGCAGTTTAGTTACTTTAAAGCACTGCTACTGTGAAGACACTTATTCTCTTTAGTCTCATTAATTTTTGTTATATTTCATTATAAAACTATAGGCAATTTCACTGTAGGGAACTGTGTCCTTTCGTTTTCAGAAATATAACTCTGGATTGGAGAAATGATATCGTGAAACTTAGTACAGTGTTATATGGAACTTAGTAATATTATTTCTGAATTGAAGTCGTTTTACTCTATACAGAATCGGAACTCAGCTTTAGCTTAAATCTGCAAACCTATCTAAAGTTGTATTTGATTTTAAGTAAATATGCGGCTGCGGTTAGATGTCAGTTCCAATGAATCTAGCTGCGATTGCCAATGTCATGTAAAGTTACTTTTACTAAATGAATGATTGCATTGTTCAATAACATCCTTGTGGAGTAATACTGAAATGACTGCAAGGCAATTTACTGTAAATATAAGGTGTTTAACGTGAAGGCCGGATACTTTACTGTAAATGCCAGGTGACCACAAGATATGTTATTGTAAACATCCGGGGTTTGCATTGCTATATCTTTTTTGTTCTGTGAATGCAAAATACACAGAGCACTCATGGACTTACCTTATGTCGATACGTTATTTTACAGGGAAGATGTGTATGTTGTTGTTTGGTAGATGCAACATAAACGCAAGAGAAGAAGAAGAAGAAGAAGAAGAAGAAGAAGAAGAAGAAGAAGAAGAAGAAGAAGAAGATAAAAGTAGAAAAAGAAGAAATCGGGTAGAAGGTTAAACAAAGATGGCAAATAATGCAAAGCAGAAAGGTAGAAATACATACATACATAAATATATAAATAAATAAAAATTTACAAATAAATAAATAAATAAATAATTAAAATAAACAATAACGAGATAATCGGATTTGTCAATAATAGTAATAATAATAATAATAATAATAATAATAATAATGATAATAATAATAATAATAATAATAATAATAATAATAATAATAATAATAATAATAATAATAATAATAATAATAATAATGTTAAATTATTATTATTATTATTATTATTATTATTATTATTATTATTATTATTATTATTATTATTATTATTATTATTATTATTATTATTATTATTATTTTCTTCTTCTTCTTCTTCTTCTTCTTCTTCGTCGTCGTCGTCGTTGTCGTCAATGGGTAAATTAATTGGAAAATCAGGTTACCAATATCTATTAAGGTCGTGAGCAGATGAGCGCCAATAAAGTATAGTCAAGCAATAAAAAAGTGGGCATTTGTTTTTGTAGCTCCATTCAAGCACTTAAAACCTGCTACCACTCTTCAGGATGCTGAAGGCAAAAGCCCACTGGAAAGAAAAAGAAGAAAAAGAAGAAGAAAAAGGAGGAGGAAGAAGAAGAAGAAGAAGAAGAAGAAGACAACGAAGACGAAGAAGAAGAAGAGCCACAAACGATCAGGATTCAATACCGTGGGCCAGAAACTTTTCGATGGCAAGGTGTGAAAATTTTACATTCATAACGAACTGTTTGTACAGCTGCTCGGCTCTCAATGGTCAACTCTGATGGTGAATCCATAGTAGTGTTTGTGTGCACTGTTGTTTACTAAGTTTGCTATAGTATTATATACACAGACTCGTTGACTATGGAGTTCACTGTTTTATGAAATTCGTTAGAACAGAATAAAGTAATACTACATAATACAACATACAATAAAATAAAGCTATACAACACAGAATTAAAATAGTAAAGTAAACTATGAAATTAAGCTAAACTAAACTAACTTAAATTACAAAGTAAAATAAAATAAAAAATAAATAAATAAAATACAATAAAATAAAAGTAATAACATCACATAGCAATACATAAAACAGAACAGAGCATAATCCACACCAGTTCATGCCTCGGAGACCCCACCGCTCTATCTGCAATCATTTAAAAAAATCTCCAATCTTTAAACATCAGGACGACCCCCGTCCTTCCATTGAATGAGTACTTGCTTCTGTTTAAAGCCGGGGAAGATATCAACGAAGTAGATAGAGACTGCCCTTATAAAGCTGGCCTTGCCAAAAAGGAAGTCTTTTGGCTCTTCTCTCCTCCTAGTGTTACTGTTTTGCAGTAACCCATATTGTTACGACTGAGACGCGCAATCTAACAAGCAGACATTCTCTTACGTCATATTACTTTCGAGAATCGTCTGGAAGATTCGATCAAATAGTCACATCATTTTGACCTGAAAAAAGACATCATTGTCGTGTAACATATTTCAGGCGTGTAGGAAAGCTTTGACGAGTGTATCTGTACATGCCAAATAGTATATTACCTAGAAATAGAAAGGAACGTTTCTTGAATATCACTTCGGGGTAAAAAAAATCAATTACGTTTTCAAAATTGCTAACCAACCTCCCAAAAAATGTAAATAGTCAGTTGGTTTGGAGACCAAGAGTCTTGGAAATGCATTCTTCACCCCCACCACTAAAAAAGTGCATATAACAAAACACTTATGCAAGAAAACAACAACACCAATAATAACAGCAAAAGCTGAAACGTATTTAAATAAATGTGTCCGTTCGTGAAAATGAAACACACCTGTTCACACACACGCGTTCACACACACACACACACGCATATAGATAGACATAAACGCATGCCCACATTCATCTTCATCCTATCAAACACGCCTTCATCCTACCAACACACGCACACACATAGTACACACACACTCACACACACACAACGCCTCATCCTATTCCAAGGATCACGCATTCATAAAAGAGCGTGATCGAGTACAAAGAAAAAAGGCATATCACACTGTTTATTCCAAAACCTTGTGTTTGAACACGTTAGCTAGAGAACACTCAAGAATTATATAGGCTATTACTTGTACGCGTACAACGATCAGGCATTATAGGGTGTTTAGAAAACGCAGGGAATAACGTATATGTACGGAAGTTGCGGACGAGAAAACAAACTCGTATACCTATACAGAACATGTAGTAGAATGGAGAAGGACCGAGAGTGTGAAAGAAGAGCAAAGACCGTGTATCGTAATTCCTTGGCATGAGGAGAGGGGGGGGGGGGGGGGGAAACTAAAGCAATGAAAGCAATGATACAATGAATAATAATTGCAAGCCCTGGTGTAGGATAGATAAGGGAAATAGAAATGAAGGTATGGCCGCAAGGGTTAGGGTAAAGGTGTTAGGTGTAGTTGAACTTAGATAAAGAAACATGTTGAGGTTGGCTCTGGAAAGGCAGGGGTGGAACGGGAGAATACATGTATTGTTCATACGCAGTGCATGTCAAGCTCAAAGAGCTGACCAAGGCGTTAACCTCACCATCGTTCAAGATCTACGTTTAGCCTGTACAAAATAGTTTGACGAACTCATTCCGCCTAGCCAAGAGGGAATAGTCCAACAACAGGAATAATTCAGCTATACGTTGTATAGACTGACCCTTGACGCACAACATCCAAGAAGCACGACTCTTAGATGGTGATTGTGGCATTGATGCTAATGTTGGTGTTGATATTGATTGGAGGTTTTGCAAACCGTTACTAATCAATGTTCACGTGCTACAAGCCTAGGCACATTGTAACACCATGGACTTTTTAAACCACTACTGACCGCCCAAAGATCAAACAGTATACATTATATACGGGAACCAGTATTGCAAAGAAAGTAGTAGACGAACAGCCGATAGGTGGGAACTAGCAAAGCGAGTCCGTACAGCTCAGAAAAGGAAACTGAAGCTGAAAGACAAACAGAGGGTTCCTTTTGACCTGCCCTGAGTATCAGAGAACACTAGGGCTTTGTAGTAGAGAATATGAAATCCTTCCTCTTGTAAAATATTATCACAATGACAATATTTCATATCAAGTTTGATCAGAGTGATCTAGTTTACCGTTGAATCCCATTCTGTAGGTTTAAATTCACTCTTCAAGAATTTAACCGTCACCCCTCTTCCCCCTTTTCAATAATTTGCTGCTTGAAACGTCCCTGAAGAATAAAATATATATATGATTCTGAATTGGAAATGTCGCCATTTTCTTTGAAATGTTATCGGAAGTTTGACATTCTTTTGATAACAACAACAACACCACCACCACCACCATCCCCACTACCCCCATCACCACCACCAATAATAATAATAATAAGAAGAAGAAGAAGAAGAAGAAGAAGAAGAAGAAGAAGAAGAAGAAGAAGAAGAAGAAGAAGAAGAAGAAGAATAAATTAATAAAAAAATTTATAAATTAATAAATTAATAATTTGATTGTTTTAAAAATTACGCTTGCCTCTCGCACCAAAGCCCCAACTGGTTACATTAAAAGAATGTTCATGCAGTCGCATGCAATTATAAAACCTATTACACATAGATCAAGCATGCAAATTACTCCAAATGAAAAAAAAGATAAAAGATATAAGAACACAAATTTTGATTCATGAAATCGGATCAAAAAATATTTCCAAAGCGCGATTGGCAGTATGTGATATTTGTGGAGGGCTGAGCTACATACAAGCTCCGGAATCAGCATCAGCATCGCACTCTAATCGTCCCCTATACGCTTATGTGTCCGGGGACGTTAATCTATTTTAACTAACTAAAGCATCATCATCATGGGTAAAGACACTAATTTTGAGGCCCTTTGTGCGAAACAAAAATCGCTAGGCTAAAAGTCACTTTACCATTAATCACTTTTAACTAACAATTGATATTATGTGACTCAGTAATGGCGACAATAGTTCACAGAGGTAATAATTCACATTTTCAGATACATTAATATAAGTTCATATATTTACGTTCTTTTCTTTTCTTTTTAAAATATAGGCTGCACGTTTCAATTATTCCGGAGACCATATTTTATAGTTAATATTTTCCATATACTTTTTTTTCCTTCTACACTCCTTCAACATATTCAGAAGCTCTTAAAATATACTCAGCGTGCCTTTAATGCGGAGCAATATGATTGGCAGACGAAGCAGGTACACAGTGAAAACGAATATCATTATGACACAGTCGATTGCGCTGTGTGCTGACGGAAAAAGACCCCTGTGACTGTGTAAAGCTAACAATTCATTAGACGGAACAAAAGCGGCGGAACCCTTGGCGAAAATCCCGCGAAACGGTAGCAGAACAGAATTTGAAAAGACCGATTTACTATAATAAAGAAATGGGTCCGATTCTGTAAAAATATCGCTATTTTTTCTTAATCTTTTTTTTTCTTCTTTTTGTTGTTGTTGCTGAAGACCAACGGTAAGAGAACCACTTCAAAGTTGACGCGGTTAAGCTGTTCACAAGGGAAAAAAATGCTAAGCGCGCTTTATTTCTAAACCAGACTCAAACCGCGGCGATCTGTAACCTACATACACGCTCACATGCTACAGATCCCCTTACAAACACACAGCCATCACTCAAACAAGTGGTGTAATGGCAAGTCGCCATTAGAGGATGGAAAGGAAATCGAATTTTATTGTGTGAAATATTTAGATAGACTGATCCAATACATTATTGAAGGGAGGGAGGAAACCGGAGTACCCGGAGAAAACCCTCGGTGACCTGGATAATTTCGTACCTGTAGGTCAAGCAAGTTCTCCCAATGCGAGGTTATAGCTTTGCGTTTCCGTTGTCACATACTTTTACAACTTTGAACGGGGAAATTAATAATAATAATAATAATAACCCTTGATCATCTCCTTTCATTGTCATTGGAAGACTTCCAGAGCCAGATCGTGGTAATGTATGCGGTCGTACTGATTAGGGTTATGTGTATCCAAATACGCGGATGTGTATGCTCACAGTGATGAATATGCTTACAGTGGTGAATGTGCTCACAGTGGTGAAGAAACCGAATCTCCGATGGTATGGCCACGTCACGAGGCAGAAGAAGAGGGAGACATAAAAAAGAGGTGGGAGGACAACATTCGAGAATGGACTGGTTTAACACTGAACGAAGCCATGAGTGTTGCTGAGAACAGAGAAAGATGGAGTACACTGGTTAAACGATCATCTGTGGTGCCCCAACAACCTTTGAGTTACGGGATAGGATATGATAGGATAGGATATAAAATACGCGGATCAGCAGCTATACAAAGCAGTGGTGGCGCTGCACGCCTCTTTAGCCCAATTTGTTTTCTTTCTTAGTGCTGACAAATGGTTGACGTAGCTGTTCGCTACAATATGGTGGGACTGACTGGATCATCTCCCGTCCATCTGTCGCTCAATGTTGGCCTTCTTTGCCGCAGTTATGCCCCTTCGCTGTTGCTGTTATACCATAGCTATGTTATGGTCGAACTTGACAGGGTTAAGATCGAACTAGGACAGGGTTACCTCTAATCCAAATGTCGCTCATTGATAGGTCTGAAAGACTCCAGCAGCTACAGACTTATATATGATATTAAAATTTTGAAGAACGTTGATATGTTATTGTTAAGCGCTTCACGGATTATCCAATTAAGTTAAATTATTACTGATATTGTTATTATTATCATTATTACGTATGTGCGCTTTATACTGTTTTAAGTGAGCACTCAATTTGCAAGGAAGCGCTTCACGGATTATCCAAGTAGCGCTGTTCAGGTGAGGAATGTATTGGATGATTCCCGAGGATTACTTACGCATAGTAATGCGATTGTGCACTGTCTACCCTATGCGCTTAGGTGCGCGGTTGTGGACGATTCCCATGGACTACCCGAGCAGCGTGGCACAGTCGCCGGGTAGGTGGAGTATGGGTAGAGAGAGGCCCGTGATCAGGCTATTGTCCAATCAGCAAGTGGCTTTCTCTCGGTGCAAAAGCCTCGGGGCCATTTTGCCGCTGCTGCTCAACGATCGTCTGCTTCGCTTCTTCCGTTTTTCATCCACGGCAAATGCATCGTCATTCTCCTGCTGAAATCCTGCAACTTTCTTCTCTTTCGTCTGGATCCAGGGATTTTTCAAGGTGAGTTAGCTTATCTGTGTCATTGAAGTAATATTCTTTTTTTGTGTGTGATTTTGGAGGTGCATGCATGCATGATTAATTAATATTGTGTGGGTTTTTTCCCCCTCCTGTGTCGCGTGATCAGTTCTGACAAGCCGGTGACCTCATTAAAAATTTAATTTGGGATGTTCGTCATCTGTGTTCTTGTGTTCTCTTTTTTTCTCATGTTGGTTCATGAATCCTCTAAAGTTTCCCGATGTTTTAATTTGCAGTTTTCCTTCTAATAATGCTTTTATTGCCTGTCGATACAATAGTTTGGGTGTGCGAATTCAATTTATATGTAATTTTTTTTTAAATTTCACTTCGCAGGATTCTACCTTTTGAATCATTCTTACGGCTTGTTTTCCTTATAAGAACAGTTAAGTGTGCTACTTATGAGTCTTTGTTGGTTCATTTTATTGATGGGTTTTCTGGGAATTCTTTTGATATAGTTTTTAACGCCCATTTGAAATATCTCATCTCTCTCTCTCTCTCTCTCTCTCTCTCTCTCTCTCTCTCTCTCTCTCTCTCTCTCTCCCTCTCTGTGTGTCTCTGTCTCTCCCTCTCTGAAAGTGACTTTCTAATGATGACCTTGTTTATTTGTTATTGTTCCATGATGCTAATGTTATAACATTCAGTTATTTAATAGTTATTATTCCAAGCCCCAAGAGCAAGATGTGAAAAAGCGAATCAGCGCTTGCTCTTAACCCTTGTAAAATAAAATTGTTCTCTCTCTCTCTCTCTCTCTCTCTCTCTCTCTCTCTCTCTCTCTCTCTCTCTCTCTCTCTCTCTCTCTCTCTCTCTCTCTCTCTCTCTCTCTCTCTTTCTCTCTCTCTCTCTTATTGGCCTTCATCTTCTTCTTCTTCT